>SWBT01000345.1:0-129055 GCA_005298045.1 Pleurotus ostreatoroseus
ACAATGGAAACGGAGGACAATGGACATAGGACAATGGCCGTAGAGATGGAAATCAAGAATAAGGGAAGACAAAAGGAATACAACTACGAGGATAAGAATGTCCATATAAGGAAATAGTCCGAAACTTTAACAAGACGTCTGCATAAAAGTCAAAGAAATCATAGAGAAGTGTACCATAGGATTCGTTCTCGACGGGCGACTGGAGAAACTTCGCGTCATATTGCTTTGGATTCAGCTTCCACATGGTTAGATCGCCGCATATAGCCACCATTGGAACCTCACTCACTTTCAGGAAGCCTATGACAAGACATATGATGGCGTAGCTGCTGAGGCCGCCAGTAGCAGCTGACTGGAGACCTCGGTTTGATAAGAAGGTCTTGACGACCAAGACGAGAGGACGAAGGGCGGGTAACTCGTCAATGTAGCGTTTGATTATTGGCACTGCCCGCAGTCCGTCTGTGGAGTTCAGACTGATATCGAAGTCGAGAGAACCTGTCAAATGTTGAGTCGATGTGGATCGTCCGATGCAAAGCATAGGACAGCAGACGCACCAAGCGCGGGCACGACTTTCAGTTTGATGATTGGCACTCTGGCATGAGGAACAACGTCGCAAGTCGCAGCAATGCCAGCTTTGCGAAAGACAGAAGAGAGGCGAAAGAGGGAGCGCACTAGATGTTGCCTGCCGTAAACTTCTGGTGTTTCGACGACAAGATCGAGATCCCTGAAGTGCATATATGCAGGAATCAGACAGTTTTCGGAGAAGCTTATGAGAGTGACCTACCCGCCAGGCAGACTTAGGCCGTACGCTACACTTCCAAAGGTGGACACCGTACACGTTTCGAAGCATCTCTTGATGATGGCTTCAACCGTGTTCAACACATGCTGTCGAGCTTGCGTCTCCTGCGCTGACGGCGTCATGAAGGACACAAACGCCATTATCTCGTCGTGTAGTCTTTATCACATTTGTTCAGTCAAAGGATCAGACGACAGGTTAATGTCTTACCTCTGTTCTGTACTGTCATATTCCGTCATAGGCAGAATTTCCAACCATGGTGCAAGCCACCGCGTCTGAGGTATTGAAGACGCAGACGCAGAAGCCTCCGCCGACCTCTTGCGCTGTAGAGGCGGCAATAGCTCTGTCGTAGTCGTGCTCATCGTTGCACTATATCTATTTCAACAGTGGTTCAATTCCACCCTCCAGCGGTCAAACGTATTTGAGTGAGACAAGCTGGTCCACGGATTTCGCATGAAAGACTTGCTAAACAGTCTATAAGTCGGTCTGTTTATTGAGTGATGTATCATTACGAATCCAACCACTTGACTTACCAGGCTCGAGGTTGTGGTTCGTCGTGAACTTGCAACTTGACCAAACTTGAACCAGCGCGCCACTTGAATTGCGATCAGCGGGCTGAGGGCACGTGGTAATGGCGCTCAAGCGCTATTTTGATCCGCCACGTTGCCGCGCGTCGACTTCGCGGCGGAAATCCCGCCGTTCGCATCCTTGCAGCTACCACCACATTACTCAATAGCGTCCAGGCCTGAAACTTATCTGCATCTGCCTCTATTGATGGACACGCTTGGAACAAGAAAACGTCTTACAGGGCAGCGCAGTTGATGGACCAGGTAAGATCACACGCCAAACCGTCCGTGGGGTTACTGAGTCAAGCTCATTAACAGCAGAACGCGTCGCACACGTCTGCGCGCAGCTTGGGGTACCCCTTGTCCAATTGCCTGCCAATTATTTCAATACTAAACGTAATAGAAACGCCTCAAGAGCTCACCCGCGCATGCTTGACGCATCTCATACGACGAGAAAGGGTCTACGAGCGGGTTCGGGCGGGCATCTGATCGCTGCCTACCCGCAATCTCTCACCTCGAGTCACTGTGCACCTGAAGGTACCGACACATGCCCAGAAGCGGAAAAATCCCCGATGTGTCGGTATAGCGAGTTTAGTCGGCGGGCATGACCTTCCAGAGAAGGGGCCCGGCCAGCGTCCCTGTCGGTGCATATAAGCCAGCGTCGTCCCAATGTCAAGCTCTACAATTCCTTCCCTTGTCGCCCAAACATTTCCACTCATGGCCTCTTCGAGAATTTACCTCATCCTTGTGGGTCCCCGATATCTCGTTCCTCGTTGATCGTCTGCTCATCGTATTACACCAGGGTGCCGGCCAGGTCGGGTCACAAGGCAGAATCACTGACCCAACTGAGGTACAGAAATGGGTCGATCTCATGATCACTCACGGTCAAATCGGCATAGATACCGCTCGCGTTTACAGCGAAAGGACCGCCGAACGAGTACGTTCGCCCAATGTCGCTCTGTATCAGCTGGTCCGAACTTCTGCCCTCCAATTTCCAGTTCCTTACCCAGCTTAACCTCAAGGGTATGCGTATCGATACCAAAATTTACCCCGTCAACCCCGGTGATCACAAGGCAGACAAATTGAAGGCGACGTTCAAACACTCGCTTGAAGCTCTTGGACAGAACAAGATCCGCGTATTCTATCTCCATATCCCTGATCGCTCAGTTCCATTCGAAGAGACACTTGAAGCGGTAAATGACCTGTACAAAGCGGGCCATTTGTAAGTCTATCGCTCTGGTCTGTATTCCGTACCACCAAACCCGTGTCATCTCCAGCGAAGAGTTCGGTCTCAGCAACTACATGGCGTTCGAAGTCGCTGAAATCGTCGGCATCTGCGAACGCCGCGGCTTCGTTAAGCCCACCGTCTACGAGGGCGTGTATAACATCCTGGATCGGAATAACGAAGCCGAGTGAGTACTTGGTGGCCTGATGCTCCTGAATGGAAGCTGACCATTGTTCGAGGCTTTTCCCATGTTTGCGCAAGTTTGACATAAGATTCTGCGCATACAGCGTCTTAGCGTCAGTGGCGCCGAGCGCAACGATAGTCATAACTGTTCGACTGACACTATTTTTCTCAGAGGTGGGTTTCTTACAGGGAAGTTACTGTCGTCTACATATGTTGCGGAGGCGGGAAGTCACTTCGACCCCAAGTATGTGCAAACCTGGTTCTATCGCGAGCGTTACATGTCCTGCGTAGCAGCTCTGCGGGAGCTCAATGACTTGGCCGGGAAGCACGGGCTGCGTCTCGCGGAGGTTGCATACCGTTGGCTGCAGCATCATAGCGCCTTAGTGCCTGAGGACCACGGCGTTATTCTTGGCGCTACTAGGGCAGAGCAGCTGGAGAGTGCGATACTAGATAGGCAAGTAGTTTCTCTGCCTCACTTCTATACACTAGCTGTGAAGCTTAACGGACCGCCGCAGCGAGAAAGGGCCACTCCCCCAAGAGGTCGTGGACAAGTGCGAAGAGACGTGGAAGAAGGTCAAGGGCAATGCTAAGCAGTACTGGCTGTGATTGGTGGCGGTGGTACCAGGTCCCTTGAACCTTGCGACTTCAAATTTCCATTCATGTTACTTCTTTGCGTGGGAAACTAAGCCCAGAGAAAGCACATTGTTCAATTCAATACGCGCGCCACAAAAGTATGACAGCTTTGAGCAAGGTACAGCCTTCCGTGCAATCATGTGCGCATAGTTTGTTCCGCTGTTCCTCTTTCGCTGCTCATTTTTGACATGACATAGCACAATATCTCACAGGTATAATGACTGACTCTTCTGCGTCATTCATGACGATAACCTGGTGCGTCGAATGTCGTGTTTTTGCTGACGAGATATGCCTATATTTCATCTCCGGCATTAAGACCTTCCGGGCTGTGTATGGATACAATACCATTGCAAACCATTTTCAGGCTTTAGGCTTCAGCTGTCAAGCATGTCGAGTCCGGCGAATGTGAAGACCAATACTATCATCCTACCAGTGTTACAAAACACGTGGCATTTTGTAACACTGGTAAACCCTACTTCAACGACCTCTAAAAATCGCGATAAAATATGGGATACTATGCGAGACACATTTATGTCACATATGAATATTTATATCGAGAACCGTCGCAGGTGAAAGGTCCAAGGAGCAGAATATGTGGTTTGAGTAGTGTAAAGGCCAGTTTTCGGCCAGATCTGATCCAATATATGATACAGAAATACACAAAGAAATGACATAGTAGCCTAATAGTATACTGCAAAGCCATTGCTCACTGCGATCTGCCCCACGGTCTCTGATCAACGCACTGAAAACAGAACATGATTCTGTAGGCTGCGAGCGTGACAGTTGCGCGTTTAATACGTGGCCAGCGCACAACTCCGCCCGCGAGCAAATGCGCGGAGTAAAGAATGCTCACCATATACAGAAGCTGCATCAGCGGAGTGTATAACTTGAGCCGTGACAACTCGTGACATTTTTTCGAACACTGGCACTATTCGTCACGCTCAACCGGCATCTCCCCGACTCCTGCTCAACTCACAGGAACCGTCCAAAAAATAATGGCTGGGCTGTAAAGAAGGTCAAGAATACATGCCGAACATTTTGGTACATATCTTTCTCATGGGACCTCGACAGAACGCCTATTGATCGAAGTTTTGTAACACTGGTAGGATGATAGTATGATACGACCAGAATGTGCAACATCCGTTATACGCACTGCCACGACCACGAGAATGTTCGCTTATCGACAAGCTCGCACTAGCCGTTCCGTGCAAAATTCTGATCCTATCAGTGGCGTATACAAACTCGACACTCCCGTAAATCATTCACCAGGGCAATGGAATCGGTAGCTCAAACCATTGCTGCGAAGATACGGCTTGTTGTCTTAGACGAAGATGGTCACGCCGTGGTCTCAGAATTGGAGATACGCCCGTTGCGCAAACACGATGTGAGTTGGTCGGCCGTTTTGAAGCAAATTTCTGCTTACTAATCTGCGATACAACAAGCTAGCATGAAGAACGAGCTAATCCTCAACTGGACACAAAGGCTTGGATCCTTTGAGAGATCGTCGACATGCGCCATTGGCGGCTGATGGCAACTCAGTGGTCGCGGGCGGCTCGCTGGAACGAGCCACAGAGGCGAACCACGCGCGCACAAGCTACGTGAGACCTTGCATCCCTTCTGCACCCGGAACACGCTCAGGACGCTCCCACGGCCGCAATAGCATCCAGCATCAATGCACCGGGCGCCTTTGCGGCGGACGTATCAGAGCCTCGTGGCCTCGAAGGATCTGCGTCCGATGAGGTTCCACCGCTGGCGACGCATGGCCTCGAGGTGTTAAAGTTCGCATTCCGCGTGGCCCAACATACACCGCCTGGCGAGATGCTATAGCGCGGAGTGCGTATGTGCTCTAGAGCGGCTGGAAGCCGTTACGACCGTTCCGCACCGGAGCGTTTAGGCGATCCCAGTACTTCTAGCTATCTGGAGTGGCGCGACCACTTTGGTTCGGAGCGCCAACGAAATGTGCCGTAGGCACGTAGAGGCACAGACGAACATTCGAACGTGACTGAATTGGGAGACCTGCTCCGGACGCCCTACGAATAAAGCAGCCGCGCTACTTGTAGAGTTAGTAAAGGCAGTCCTGGAAGCTAGGCCGCTTCCAGCCAGACGCACCGAATAGGTGGATACGCGCGCCCTGAGAACCAGAGGAAACTGCGGAAAGAACGTTGGTAGCTCGTTAAGGGTCGTTACAGGTCGTGTACTAAAAGCTACAAGGGGATGCATACGAGATACAGAATGTCCGTGATATGCTGCGTTGGTGAATGCGACAAAGCGTACATAATGGGTAATACTACCAGGGTCCCAGGGAATAAGAAAAGATACACAGGAAATCCGTATTTAAACTGATGGGTATCGGGGTAAAGCAAAAATAAACCGATTTATGATTGATAACCATATATTCCCAACGGCATTCCAGTCGGGGCGATAATTCGTTGCGGTGCTTGGTATTGAGGCGCAGCATACTCGTACTGCGGTGTAGTGTAGACGTCCGCGACTTCGGGATGCCACGCATACGCCCGATCGTACTGAGAGTAAGTAGTCTCGCTCGGACCGGGGGTACACTCGGACGATTCGTCGCAGCTCGCGGGAGACGCCGCAGCCTCGTATGCAGATGCACCTTCTATGTCGTTCATGGGAAGCTGGCTGTACGTCAAGGTAGCGGTTTGTGGCGAAGGAGGGAGCAGAACGCCCATAGTGGGTGAAAGCGGTATTGAGCCGTCGCGCGAAGGATCTGAATGCTGCGGAGAAGGGCGGACGCGTTCTAGAGGACGACAGTCCGCGTCATTGAAGACAGAGAGGTGGCGATTGTTTTTCAGGTGCTGTAACAGGTTGTCATGGCGCGTGAAAAGTCTGCCGCAACTCGGTTCGTCACACTTGAAGGCTGTACACCACCCACGAATAGGAAGCACGACGTTAGCATGAACGTAGACAATGAGATGGGTGCTACTTACGCTTCTCGTGAGTGTGTATAGAGCGTGTGTGCCGTTTGAGGTGCTCTGAACGCGTGAAAACCTTGCGACAGCTTTCCACCTGACATGCGAATACCCTGCCACTGCCTGACTGTAGCAGCATGTCTTTGGTGGGCACCTGCCTACCTCTGGCTTTCTTTGTTAAGTTTGGGACGACGATGGGGTATGGTTTGCGGGGAATTCTACCCGCTGTTCGACGAGGACGCGACGCGGAGAGATCCTCGGTTTCCGGGAACAATGGCTTTTGCTCATCCATCGCAGGCGTGGCTAACGGTGATTGCGTGTCGTCGATCGTGGCGATAGTGAATGTGGGTGAGGAAGTATATGCGAGTTCATAATTGGGCGTGACGTGGTCATTTGCTACATTAGGACATGAGTCCAGATTCTGTGGAAAAGCCCATGGCTGGTAAGTGGCGCAGGGCGGCGTTTCGTTTGCTCTGTAGCCTGAGGAAAATGGCTCGGCATTGTTCGTCTACGTATGTGAAATCAGGTGCTTTGTACGCGCAGAGATTTAGGAACAACTCTACCCAAGTATAGGCAGGACTGTGATTGAAGTCCCGCTGTTCAACAAAAGGCTCGAGATACTCCATGACTGGACCTGGAACGGGAACGTCGCGAAACGCGGAGCGATTTTCACCTGAGAACATTAGGGGTGTGCGTTGGCGGAGAGAGAGGGATACGGAGTAATAAATCTAACCTACACCCAGGCAGCGTGGCCAGCGGAGGTGGCGAACATACGTGAAACAGTACGCGACTTCCAGGCGAAGTGGTATGTGTGGCCACGGATGGGCGAGGATGGGGAGAGCAAGTTAGTTGGCGGGACGATCGTGGAGAGGATGAGAGAGGGGGATAATAACGCCCCTATTTACATCGCCCCGACAAGACAAGCCTCGACTCAGATTCAATTCCCCGCATTGCCCATATTTGGCAGGTCGCGGTGCCGCCACGTGGGAATTCAGTCCTGCTCAAGCGTGCCGACACGCTGGCTCCTCTCAAACCACCACCACCAGTTAGTGCCTTCCTCCTCCCGCACCTACGCGTATGCCGTAACATGCCTCCTTCAGGTCGCGCTCAGCAGCGCAGAATGACTTGCCGAAGACACGAGCGATTCTCCTGCTCCTTGAAAACCCACTTTCTGACTCACAAATGAACATCGCAAAGTCCCATTTTCAACTGCGAGGTCCATTCATGTGCCGTCAATTGACGTCCTACGTGCCGGGTCTATTTAATATGTCCACTCGTTCGGTGCTTCATGTCCCTTCTCGATCCTCTTCTTTCTGATGCTGTTCGCAGCCGCTGTGCTTCCAACAATCGCGACACGAGGCGGCGGTATGCCACTTAGACTTATACACGACTCGCTATATAGCGATGCTCATCGCTGAAGCCACGCCTCCATAACACTTGGTAACCATCCCCCAGCTATTTCAGCTGGTAGACCTGCTTTGGTTGCCGCCGTGCAAGAACGCGCGCATATCCGCGTTGCCGCCGCCTGTCCTGTAAGGTAAGTGTCTCATGTCATGGGTGGTCCCGAGGTGCGCCGCAGGCCTTTCTGTGTATCCAGATACAATGTTTTCGGCATCCTCTCTTCCAAATCTCTATTGAGCCCCAATTTTGTCCATCTTCTGCGCTTTCGGTGGCACACCGGAGCATCCCTGAACATCAAACACGATTGATACAAACCGACGTCGCAGCATTCGCCATATAGTTGGTCCTCAGATGTTATCCTGGTGTGTTTGTCCTTCCCGAGCGGTGCTCTCCACATTTCACTCACATCCTATGGTCGGTCTCGTAGATTACTTCTTTAGTGGCTGTCCTATGTCAGGCGGCCTGCCAGATAACAGGCCGAAACTGCGGTCTTGCGGTCCGCTGCTGGCAGCGATCTATGGATTGGTCTTCTTTCTCGCCCTGAGAACTGCGCTCCCTGTCTTCCGCTTCGCTATGCTTTGCCTCAACCTAGTCGCGACACTGCAAATGTTCGTCAAGAGGTCGCGCAGAGTCGGTCTTGGTGATTCTGCCTGTAGGTTTACGGGTGCACCAGTCCCTACTCCACTCAACGTCACACAACTTATAGGATCAGTTGCTGTGCTGAACAGCCACGCGCAGTTTTTTTCAGCTGCGCATACGTCCAACCCGAAGACACCTTTACCCGTCCGCCCTCGTCCATCTGCCTTACGAACCCTCCCATGTCCAGGCGGAACAATACCGACGTGGATAACAGTTTGTACACGGGTCAGGTTCTTTAACCGTCCAACGCCCATCTTACCTATCCAAATCCGGCCAGCTCTCTTCAGCTGCGGGGTCCGGTGTCGCTTCTCTCAGAGCTTGATACCGCCGTGCCGCCATCTCGATACCGGTTTGCTATGTTCAGTCTTATGAAATCGACGCCTCCACGAAGATGCGGCCGGATGTAACCGCTATGTTCTTTCCTGCACTCCGAACAATCTCTACGTGGCTCTCACTGTACGTGGGCGCTTTCTACGCGATGCGCCCCTTTTGTTCTCGTATACTCCCAGGCCCCCGGCGCTGCTTCAATTATCCTGGTAGACAACGATTAGAGTTATCCCTGGTGCTTTTCTCTGTCGTTATTCGAGCAATGGGGAACCGGCCAGTCAGAGACTCCCTCGTGATCGGTCAGCGCATTTGAACTCACTCCATCATCTTGAGTTTAGGATCTTCTATAGTTTTGCTGCTGCCGGCGGAGCAAGGCCTCTTCGACTTCCCTCATTAGTGTGTCGCACGTTATCTGTTCGCTTTGCAAGCACCGAGCGAGATGCGCGTATGGTGCGCCTTGTTCTGCTCTCGGCCCGTACTCACCAGGCGCATCCAGCTTCGATGAGCGTGACCCAAGCTCAAGCTCAACTACGGGTGGTCTCTGTGGCAACGACGTGGTGCGCAATGCATGACGCAAAGTTCTTCATATGCGCCGCGCCGCTTTCCCTGAGGATTGCGTCGCCCGCCCTCAGCAGGTCTCTCTCCGCCTTTCCGCATCAAGCGTCTTCGGCAACTCGCGTGGGTGCCACGCCGCTTCTCAACGTACCCGACGAGCTCGCGCGAACTCTCCATTCATCCGTGCCACACTTTCTCAGGAATGCCGTGGACCCATGACCACACCTAATCTACCTATCTTACATTGATGACTGATCCATACACTCTGACTCTTGCTGGGACTGGGAACTCTCGCACGCTGGAGCTTGGACCTGAGGCTGGAACGCGTACGCTTGACACGGCCTTCCCCGCCTCGGAGCCCAGCGCTGAAAACCGCTTCGAATGCTCGCGGGATGGCGTTGTAGAGATGACCGGAAGGCGCAGTCCGACATGTTAGCCCTCCCGAACTCGCCAAAAGCTCCCGTAGCGGCGAGTGGGGTCGCTTAGACAAGATCAGCGACGGACACGAACTGTCAGACGCATGGGTGTAGCCTCAGCCATTCGCTCCGATGCGGTATTGGGTGCCCGCGTATCGTGTGGCGTCGTCATTTCCGTCCTCTAGGGTACACACGTCGAAATCTATCTTTGCGCAGGCTCCGTGATGATCCTGCGCCCTGTGACTTTGTTCTGCGTGGATGTGAGCGCGAAATTGCATATCTAGTGGCAGCGAACAATTCAACCAAGCTCTTCGGATTCGGAGGCGATTCTGCCGCGCTCGGTTCGTCGTGGTAGGGAAGGCGGTCGGGCACCAGAATATTGTGCTGACGTAGCTGAGTGGGAAAAAACGCCACACCATACTGCAAGACCCTGATATCGCTTGGTAGGGCTCCTACAGGCTACAGAGCGAGGACCCGCCGTGATGCGCGCGGCAAATGTAAAACACGCGGCCCGACATTGCTTCATATGTGTTTCCCCCTCTAGTCGTCCTTGGTCGGTGAGCGTACAATGAAATGCACACCGCTCGACAACGTTTCCCGTTGACGAGGGGGGTGGGCTTGGTTTGCGAGCAGATGGACGGAGCGAGCGCTGCGACGTCGATAGACATCCGCATCGGCTAGCCGACCTCTTCTTCCGTTATGACGACAGAGTAGGCAGCCGCGCATCGCCATCTGCATGTGATGGTGCATGGGCTCTTCTACGGTTCTCAATGCTTGCAGCTGTCCACTGTCAGCCGTACCATCACTCTCAGCAGTACGCAGCAATGTCGCGAGGCTCCCGACCATGGCGTTGGATGGACTCGTGGTCAGGCAGAGAGGGCTCGAACGTGAGGCGATCGTTGAGCGATAATGATACTCGAAGAGGGAAAGCGCGGATTATCGATTACATGAGATCGGAGATAAGCATCTGACGAACGCCTAAGCTGAGATCTGATGGTTTGAACTCAGATCTGGGTGTTCCGGGGATTCTAAGGGGACCTCTGCCACCTCGTCACCCGGATCATGAAACAATTCATCTTCTCATCGTACAGATGCCTGAGCAGGACGCATGCGACCGCGAGCTCGGTCAACGGCACTGCTGACAATGAAAGACTACAGTCTAGAGCCTGTGCTATGGTGGAAGAGATTTTTGGAGGAAGCAGGTATAGAAATAGGCAACTGGAACACGACATCTTGGCTCGCATCATTGCAATCAGAAGAGAAAGTTATGGATCTATTCGCGTTGTAGACCACCCTTCTCTCCTTTCATTCGATTGCTCTTTTGACCTCTTTTTTTCTTGAGCTGAGAAAGCTCTAACAAGGGGCAGGCCAAGAACCATGTGTTCTATGCGGAGGACATTCGCGTTCGCCCTTTCTTGCTCCCTATTTTACCACCTACAAGTTTTTTCTGATGTTACGGGTCTTCCAGAAATTCACAGATTCAAGCACGCTTGTATCTTGGGTACAAACCAATCTATGTACGCTTCGATCGCTATCTGGTTCTTCTCCAACTTTATTCGACGCAATGATCCCCTGTTTCAGGCGCCGGAAGGCAAGCAGAACCTCGCGAGAAATTGGCCGTAAATTACAGGCTTCAACGTCGGGTCAAACAGTGCCTTCTCGAAGGCGAGTTTGCATGCGAAAAAAACGCTAGAGCTCGAGAGTTGAACGCGCCGAAGGGTCCGTACCGAGCGGTCTCCGGGCTGAGAATGCTCAGGTACGCGGCTGTGATCGCCTTGCCGTTCCACCTTCCGAATCCGTCTTGGACTTCATGCCGACTTTCGAAGGGCACCAAAACATCGTTAGCCGCCCGACATCTCAACCAGTCGGTGCACAGCCCTCGGAATATAACGCGAATTAATTCGGTGTAGGCCTCATCCTCTTACATATAGTCTGCCTGTCCACCCCGTCTTCATTGGCTTGACTCTTCCGAACCTTGGCCTATAGTCAGTCACGTTCCGCTGACCGCCCACGAGTCTAGTCGCTCGAAACGGTAAGCATATCCGTACCGTTATTGGTCTCAAATCCACACCTCTCACTCCCAATTGGTTATTCAGCCGTTTCTGTCGCATCCGCCTCCCGTCAGCCAGTCCCGCGCTGCTTCTCGCTCTTTATATCACTCTTCCTCTATCTTGCTCGTATCTCTCATGGAATCCACAGTCTACTACAGCCCTCGTTTTACCTTCACCTACTCTGCTCTCTCCCCCGACATGTATCCCTCGCCGCTGCCTCACACTCCGCAGTCCTACCTTCGCTCGTCAGCAGGCCAGAGATACTCCCCGCCGTCGCCCCAGAACTACTATCACTCTACCTACAATCAGCCACCTGCCCTGGGGGAAAGTCTTCCCGACGATTCTCCACCTTCTTCGGCATCCTCTAACTCTGGTAGTGTTCTTGGAGCCCACGACGAAGTCCCCATCCAGGACCACCCCCACGAATTTATACCAGACTATAGCAATTACCAGCTGGCCTCAACGCCAGGAAACGGATACCCCACAGACGGAACATCTGCGATACCTCGAAACGGACATATTTGGACTACCGACGCTACCCTGAAGCAGGATAGTTACCCAACCTACCCTTCGATGCAGCTGCTTGAGGCTCATGCCCAGGTTGCGCCTTACGAAGACCCCCACATGTACCAACATTACCGGGATGAGCACTATGTCCCCCATGCACTCACCCTTGCTCCATATTACGACGGCCAAGAACGCCTCGGAGCCGATGCACCACTCGGAGCATACACAACACAAGGTCCGTAGCCAAATTCTTCTGTCCTCTGTCAGTAAACCTTACTCGTCGGTTGTCTGTAGGCGATCTTCCGCCTTCCGTAGTTGCGGGCTTCTCCAACAGTCCTACTCTTCGAGGACAGGACATGCCCTCGGACCAGATGAACTCTCCACCCGCGGCCTACATCAGTAGCAGTCCGTCAACGGCCTCTTTGCATTACCCGGGATCGCCTGTCGACGCCGCACCGCCGTCGGCGTTTGTCAACCTCCAGGACGTATCCCCATCGCCCGCTGTCTCTCCAGACCAGGTCTGTGCGACCCTTCCTCTGGGCTCGCCAACAGCGTACAGCTTCCCCGCCCATTCGCCGTACGCAGTGAGTAACGGCAGCCAGTACGAGTACGCCGATGACGCCACACCGGAGCTGGCTGTACCAGTTCTTCAACGGCGGCCCGAAGCCCGGGATAGGCGGCCGACGAAGAAGCATCGCTACATGAGCAGCGATTCGGAGTCCTGGAGCGCATCAACTGGCGAAAGCGGCGAGTCGGAGAAGGAGGAGGACGTCGACGATGGGGACGATGACGAGTACACGCCCGACGAAGGCAGAGGTCTCCGCAGCTCGAGGCGTCGTACTGTTAGACGGGCGCACTCCCGCTCGTTCTCGCCGGTCGACATCTCGAAGCCCCGGCTGGGTGCCCCCGTGCCCGTTCCAAACTTGACGAAGAAGAGTCGTGGACGCAGGGTTCCCACTAGTGCGATTGTTGTCTCGCAGAACGGTGTGGAGAAGGTACGCTTACAACATTCTGTTCACGCTTCGCGAGATCTCATCGTTCTGATCCTCTTCACAGAACATTCGTGGCTACAAATGCAAGGTGCCCGGGTGCAATAAGTGCTTCCAGCGCGGCGAGCACCTCAAACGCCACATTCGCAGCATCCACACTAACGAGAAGCGTACGTCTTCCCCGAGTCTCGTCCACTTCTTGAGGCTGACATTCCCGCGCAGCACACAAATGCCCGTACAAGAACTGCGGGAAAGACTTCAGCCGCCACGACAACCTGCGCCAACACATGCGAGTGCACAGGAACGATCCTCTCGAGGACGCCTGAATCCGCTAATACAAATTAGCTCTTTGCACGCGATATTTTTACTGCGGTTTGCGTGCTCTTGCTTAAGAAGGGATCATAGCTGTAACGGTTATTCCAGTTTTTTTATCTTTATTTTATTCCCTGTCGTTCTCAGATTCTCCCCATTCCCGTATGTACAATACCAGCCCTACTGTATCAGTATAAACGTCTATGTATCGAGGGCGTCGTTGTAAACTCCCACTGTAGCCTATCGTCGATGTTTAGTTATCATTCTTGCTTGCTTCGGACTCGCCTGGACGCTGTTGCTTCGCTGCATAAGCAGCTGTGTTATTCTGTGTTTTGCATAGTACCTCCCCAATCAAATACAATTACACATTCGCGCAATACGTGCGCTGGGAGCTGACACACGTGTGCGCCCACATCCGGCGAATTCGTATTTTACCTTGTTTTTCTGCAACCTTATCCCTCTGAACTTTGACTGCCGCGCCACTCGCCCGCCCGGGGCGCATTGTGGGGTAGTCGGGCGGATGGTCTCGAACATATGCCGTGCGGCCAAACACTGTGTCTGGATTGCGAGATTGGTACCCTCCCCGTCAGAGGTCCGGGGAAAGGTGGCGTGTGGTTGGCGCATCTTTCGGCAGACACGCTTCGTTGTGAGTCGCAGGATGGTATTGTATATGTTATCGACAATCTGATAGACATCATGCGCACCGATGATGGGGTCATGTTGCACGCTGTTTTCGATAGCACGCTGCTCGGACCAAGCGGTGTACCAAGATTTCTCCACGGCCACGAAATTGCCGTAGCGAGGTTGTGGCTGCTCTTGTCAGCCTGCAGCTTCCAAGTCAAGATCCAAGAGTCTCAGAGAGTCTCAGCCCTGCGCGCCGCGGCGGCCCGCGTCAGCCAAACGAGTCATCCGCGCCGGACCAAATGGCAAACGATAGCCTCAGCTTGCGCACCATCGCACCGTCGACGTCAGTTGCACCAGTAAGAATGCGATAATGCCAATACAACGTCGCAGGCCGCTGTGGCGGAACGGGTCTCCAAGCGTCCTCGTCGACGTGAGACCAGGACTAGTCAGACTTCTATCGATGTATCGCTATCGCAGTTGGGCCAAGTCTGCCGGTAGCGGTGGCGAGGCTGCTAGAAATTGATATATGTAGTGTCCTCGTGCGCGGCGAGTGGGCAGCTGAGCGACGACGGGGTCAGCCGCTGATACGCCCGGTGAGACATTGGCCGCTGTGATGTTGGCGATCGGCGTCACGACCTGTGGTGGTCCATCAACACACACCCAACGCGTCGTGGCGATGATTCAGATTCGAGAAGCTCATGAATCACGGCACTAGAGCCTGAGGCACTAATTGTGTGCATCTCGATTCTCAGCCACAACTGAATCATGGTCGCCATTCGACGACCGATTGTGACGCACGTCGCTGGGACCGAACTTGAGACCCTGCCGCACTGCCTGTGCTTATCGTGAGCAACAATAGATTCAGTATATGAGGATATCTCGCACCAAGCGACAAGCGTATACGCTATACGCTATCTACAGTGCCCGTCACCGCCCGCGCCCGCGAGAGTGGAAGAGATACCGATTAGCTCGCCTTCTACCATCAGCTGGCCCAGTATCTGCTGTGCCACGAGCCTCCAGCGATCGGACCACCTCGCATCGCGTTAGCGTGAATGCATAATGACCTAAGATCACAAGCGCGCGCAGGCGACAGGCGACAGGCGAGCAGCTGGCACTCCTCCGTGCCCATCCGCCTCGCGAGCACCCTCGATTCCTGACTCGAGTCGACACGCACGAGCACGCACGCCGGACGGGACGCCGCCGCCCAGCGGCCGCGTGAAGCTTGGGAGAACGAGTCGGATTCGTCTGAAGCCACGGGGTGGGGCCGCCGAGCAATGTCGCACTGCGTGTGTCACGCTTGCGCCCGTCGTGGCGGGGCGCGACAGGCACGGAGGGCGCGGGACCGTGGACGGAACCATGCGCAGCTGCCTCCGAGTCCGCGTTCGAGGGTGCGATTGCGATTTCGATTGCAAGTGTGAGCGCGGGGGCCGAGCGCAGGCACATGCGCGCACGGAGCAACGCCTCTGGATCAAGACAGCGCTGGCGCACTACAAACCGGAGAAACATAGCAAAACGAGTGCGCACGACGGAGGCAAATTCGTAGGTGTGGAAGGTTTAAGTTCAAGTTTAAATCTGGGCGGGTGCGCAATTTGACATGGACAAGAGTGGCCTTGTCAGCCGTGGATGGCCTTGTCAGCCGCGCAGCTCGGAGCAGCGGCGGTCTGGACGGGGCCCGCGGGCCGGGTCTTGCGCTTCCCGTTTTGGAAAGCAGTGCATTGATGGCTGGTTGGTAGCCTCGTGTAATCCTGCAGGCAGCGCGAAAAGCCGTCCGCGAGGGCGTGCGGTGGGAATCGACGTCAACAGAAGGGCCACAGAGGGAGAAGCGTGGACCCATGACCCAAGCCGTACCTTGTTGAGCTTCCCAGATGAGGGATAGCCCGAGTCCGAATACATGGCACAAGTTGAGCCAATCATCCATGACGAAGGCCCTTTTGTATTTGTAGAGTTGAAGCTTGAAGCTTGAAACCTGGTCATTTGCTTCCAGTCTTGCAGCCTGGGAAGGTACGACGAGTATAACAGGACTAGTGTGGTGGGTTGCGCCGAGCGCTTGTGTCAGAAACTCGGGCAGGATGACTGAGAACCATACGTAGCTGGCTCCGGAAAAACAGTTGTTAAGCCAGCAGTACCTCCACGGACATTCGAAGGCAAACGTTACATTTCGTCAAATTTAGCACGATCTACATATCTGTCGCGCTCGACTAACGGCGTTTTCAGCTGCTAAGTCTGAGAGACGGGATAAACGGAATTTCAGCCAACGTAGAATGCACAGCTAGTACTGTTGTCCGGTACCTGATGTCCTAGGTAAGGGACACAAGCATGTCTTATTCCGAGGAATTGGGGGGGCGGTTCACGGTGCTTGACGTTGTTGCAGCAACGCAGCGACCGTCGCCGATCGGCGTCATGTCGATCAGGCAACATTTGCGGAGCCGATTATTTGTAGAGTTGGGGCTATGAGTTCGAGGACTCATACTGGTCTCGGAGCCTGAAGGCAAAGACCTGCATAATATTGCTAGTGCAACGATCCACTACGAGCGCTTCTGTCAGATATATCGAGCAGAACGGCAGGACATGATGCGTACCTGGCTAAGACAGGAAACTTGACTCTCCCACCCAAGATCTGTGACGTGATGGTAGCCCCACAAGAACGAGCGCATGTTGCATGTCCATAGAATGACATTATGTACCCATTCGCCGAACCTGTAATGTAAGGGCAACGAGTAAGTCAACTGATGGTACCCGAGCATACAGGATGAGCAGGATCTCGAAGTCCACTCAGATTCAAGGGTTGCTTTTGCAAGACCGACAATAGCTGCAAATGGCGTCATTCTGCAATATAGACGGCCACCTGACAAGTGAATAAGGCTACCGAGGGCGTTGGCTCGGAGAACACAGTATGGTTTACAGTACGGTTGATCATAGTAAATATACACTGCAGCGGTATGTAGTATGGTCCTGTAGTGCGGTCTCATCAGATCACAATGTCGTGCCCGAGTCAAAAATAGGCTTACGGTTGAATACAAGACAATTCTCTGCAAGAATGAAAACATAGTAAGCAATAACAGAACGTGTGACGATAGTCCAAGTAATACGACACGTGAAGACGAACACGTAAAAGAGTCAAGCTCTCTACGCGTCGTCCGTCATGATGGCAAAGAACTCCTGTTCGTTAATCTCGCCATCCTGGTCCAGGTCGAACTCATCTATCATAGCTTGCCTGCACGGGCCGCCAACGTAGCGAGTCAGGAATGCACACAGCGAAGAGCGGGACGGACGCACAGTTCATCATCTTCTAACCTGTCTCCTATCTCTTTCGCGACGCGGCGCAGGTTTCGGAGGGAGATTTTGCCCGTGTTGTCGTCGTCGAAGAGCTGGAATGCGCGTCGGATTTCTTCCATGGGGTCCCGCGCGAGTATCCGCTCGCTCACTGCGATGGACGGCCGTCAGGGGCGACAGAGGGTAAAATTGGGCAGCAGGATACATAGGGTAAAGATTACGGGGGAGGATTCGCGTTAGAATGCAGGGTACAGCGCGGTCAGGAGGGAGGGGTACGCACTGATCTTTGCGAAGTCTTCGAAATCCATGAGACCGTGCCCGGTCTTATCGTGATCACGGAGAATCTTGAGCACTTCCGCCTTCTTCATGTCAAATCCAAGTGCGCGCATAGCGACCTTGAGTTCGTGGTAGTCAACACATCCGTCCTTGTCTGTGTCAAACAGTTCAAAGGCCTCCTTGATCTCCTGCTTCTGCTCGTCCGTAAGCTCAGGCCGAGAATGCGTGCGACGTTTAGCTTTTTGTGCCGCGGAAGAGCCGTACATCGTTTCAGAATGTAATTTAGAGGAAAGATGTAGGAAGGACGCGGAGGACGATGGTCGCGGTGGCGGTCGACGCGATGGCTTGGGACAAACGACGCGTCGAGGCGCCTGTTTCGGAACGTCCGGCGGCTGTCGCGTGGATGCTCCGGCCGGTGATCCGCTGCGGGAGTCTATCAGCGGCAATTGCCGCGTGCCGCCTCTTCGCCCGCGCCGTGGCCCGCGCCCAGTGACGACGTTCCCGCTCGCTCAAGGTCATGCGGAATGCGGGGCACGATGGAGCACGCCTCCCGCTCGTCGTGGGCGGCGCTGAGCGAGCCTTGAAACTCGTCTACTACAAGCCTTTTCTAGATCTGGAAGCGTGCAGTTTGTCAAGCCCACATGTTCCTATCCAGCTTTCATGATCATCATCACCTGCAGAGCGTTATCCGGAAAGCACTATCTCCCCGAGTCATCCAGCGAAGCGCTTCATCCCCATGCACCGCGAGATCTTTCTCGTTATCGTCGTGCTGGCAGTATTTGAACAGAAGCGGGAGGACCGTACGATCCCTTCGACCCCTCTTACCCTCTTGTCACTTGCAGTCGGCGAAGTTCGCAACCATGGCTATCGAAGTTGTTCCTCTCCCTCTTCCAGCTTCTGCTGACCCTTCCAAGTTCACTGAGTTCGGCCGTGAGGTCAAAGGAGTAAACCCGGGTACTCTTACTCCCGAGCAGTTCAAAGAGATTGAAGAGTTGCTGTACAAGGTACGTACTCAACAGTACAGTGATATCACAAACTGAACAGGACATTCTAGCATTCTGCGCTGCTGTTCCGTGGCGTAGATGTTACGCCAGAGCAGCAATATGCGCTCACAAAAGCATTTGATCCTACATCTGAGAGCTATGGTCACGGAAATAATAAGACGGGCGAAACCAAGAAATCGATCTTGCACCCAGACCTCAAGACCATCCCGCGTGTACCCCAAGTGCAGCTCATCGGTAACGGGATGGTCTACGATCATGAGGGTCTTGCTGAGGCACGCCTCAAACACCCCTCGCACACGACGTTTCACAAAACCCGTGTCTCGGAGGAGGACGAGGCCAAGGGTGTAACTCGGTTCTATCGCTGGCATATCGACGCCGCGCTATACGACCTCTCGCCGCCGAAGGTGACGACGCTTTACGGGATCACGGTCCCACAAGGCCCGCCGCAAGTGTGCCGCTACGATGATGGAACAGGTGACGAGCTCCGGGTCCCGCTTGGGACCACCGCGTTCGTGTCGGGAAAGACGATGTTCGATATCCTACCGCCAGAGCTGAAGAGTCTAGCGGTACGCACGCGGGTGAAGTACTCACCGCATCCGTACGTGTGGATGGCCCCCGCGCATGCGATGCCGACAGGCTTGGGAATCGAGACGGAAGGCCTCGAGATGTCGTTAGACGAACTCCCGCCGTGGGAGGCGTCGAAGATAAAGATCTTCCCTGTCGTACGTATTTTGCTTCGTGCGTGCATCACGGAGTGCTCATGTGGTGTGGCAACAGTTGTGGAAGAACCCGGTCACCAACGAGCTTCACTTCCAAGTGCACCCGTGCGGTGTGCAGGAGCTCTTCATTGACCCTCTGCCTAAGGGTGCAAAACGGGAGGGCGCGTTGTACCCCGATGGGGCACACATCACTGACCTAGCCACGGTTCGCGGTATGCTATACAAGATGCAACGACCCGCTATCGCACCACAGGTAAGCTCTGTTCGCGATCTTCATGCGGCGTCGGGACTGATCGCTATTGTCGACACTAGCTCGTATACCCACATGACTGGCACGAGAAGGACCTCGTGCTGTTCCACAACCGCGGCGTCTTGCATAGCGTCGTTGGCGCGTTCAAGCCCGATCAAGTGCGCGCGTTCCACCAGTGCAACCTGGCCGCATCCGACGACCCTACGGGACCGTCTGCCGAAGATGTCAAGAAGTGGGCGTGAATACTCGTACCTAACGAACGCTGTCTAGTAGTTGTCACCCTGGAACTCCGATTTCTTGCCTCCATAATGCCCATGGACTGTGCATAATAGCCCGTATGTACCATCTCGTGGACTGTATTTCTAGCGTTGTTACCCCACTTGGATCTTGCAATTTGGACTATCTGTAGTCAACGTCTCTAGCAACATTGTACAGTCGGCCCGACGACAGACACGCTGCGCTTTGTATCAAAGCTTGTTGACCATCTTGACTGCGCAGATTGAGATGATGAGAATCGCTATTTTTGAATCAGCTGCGAACCCTTACGTACCCTGGGACAACCTCCAGAGGTCGAATAGGAGGTGTGCGCACCGTGCGCCCGATGCTCTTCATCGCGGCCAACGTCGCCCTTGTGTGAGATTGACCTGCGCGATGTAGTCGCGTTTTGTGCTTGGCAGCCTTGGCACGCACTATATAATATCGATGCGCGAAAGCGCGTCCTACACGCATTTCTCCCACAATTTCTGGTCGTGTGCGGCCCCTCGCAACATTGTGCACCGCTCGCAATCACTCTGGAGCCCGCAGTAGGCCGCGAAGATGCGGACGTCCGACCTGGCGCACTGCCGGGGTCACACACAATTGACCGCGGCGACACGGCCCCCGCGGCATATTCTCGCTCGAGATATGCGGCCGGGATTGGCTTAAACCTGGCAACATCCTCGCACGAGGCCCTCGCTTTCATTTCTGCTTCCACGTAGGCGGGCTTGGCCTTTTCTGCACCACGACCACGACACTATGGCGGACACGGCCCTGCGCAAGAGGGGCTCACTGAAGAAATCCGCGGCGCTGGATACAAAGGAGGGGAAGGGGACTAAGGAGGGGGACAGGGCTACAGATCAGGCGGTGTGTTGAACTCTACGCAGTGTTATCTCGCGAAGTTGATTTGGTGGTTTGGGATCGCCGTGGTGTTAGCAGACACGTCGAACGGAGTCTAAGAAGTCAAGGTCGCTGCTACCGCTCCTGTTCTTGCCTATCGGACTGTTTCTGCTGTGGCAGGTGCGTCCTGCATGCGTGTTGCACTCATTTTCGTGCAAATGAATCTTCTATGCTCAGAATGGCGAGTTCTTGTTGAAACCGTTCCGGCCGTGGATTAACGAGGTGAAGGAGCGGTGGGAACCCGTACCGGGGCTCAACCAAGGGGTTGTCACGAATTTCTCTGCAGACGAGGACCGAAAAGCGGCCATAAAGTCCGCATTTCTGGTAAGAACTCGTGTTCCTCCCCATTCAGGACAATATCGCTCATTACGTCCTCAGCACGCATGGCTAGCATATGGTATGTCCGCGCACACGTATTGCCCACTTAACAATATGCTCACACGACCAGAGAGGGACGCGATGGGTGACGACGAGTACCACCCCATCGGGCACACAGGCTCGAACCTCACCGATGCCGGCGGTATCGGGTACACCGTCGTTGACTCGCTCGATACAATCGTCATCATGGGCCTCACGGAGGAGTACGCCCGCGCTCGAGACTGGGTCGCCGAGCGCCTCACTTTTGACGTGGACGGATCTGTTAGCACGTTCGAGACGACGATTCGCGTGCTCGGAGGGCTTCTGTCCGTATACCACTTGACAGACGACGAGATGTACCTCGAGAAGGCGAAGGATCTAGCAGACAGGATCCTGCCCGCGTTCGACACGCCCGCGGGGCTCCCGCTGACGCTGATCAACCTGGCGCAGCGGAAGGGCATCCCGGACCCGGACAACCGGGGCTTGGTGAGCACGGCGGAGGTATCGACGATACAGCTGGAGTTCAAGTATTTGAGCTGGCTGACGGACGACGACGTGTACTGGGAGAAGGCGGAGCAGGTTATGGCCCGTATTAAGCGGGCGCATATATCGAGCGGGCTGGCATCTATCTTTATGAGGTATGTTGTGGTAAGAGCTGCAATGGATCCTCTAACTAAATCGCTAACTATATAGCCCGAACGATGGTCGATACGCCTTGTCTGCTATCCGCCTCGGCTCTCGCGGAGATTCGTATTACGAGTATCTTCTGTAAGTGCCGCAAACCGTTCTCGATCAGCTCATACTGATTGTATCTTGAACAGAAAACAATACATTCAGACGGTAATAAGCTCTCAAGTTTGGGCCACTTACGACTGCTGATTGTGTTTCTCATCAGAATGGTAGCGAAGGCGTATACCGCTTGGTATGCCTATCCGTACACGATTCATACATGCTGCTAATCTACGGGCTTAACAGATGTACGACGATGCCATGACTGGCGTCAGCAAGCACCTCATTGGCAAAACTGCAAACAAGCACCTCACATACACCAACGAGCTCATTCCCTCGCGCACGCACGGCGGCGACATGTCCGTCTGTCCCCTTCGCGTCCAATCCACGATGTCACTGACCTTTGTCCTTCTGCTCCTGTAGAGCCTGGCGGCTGCTTCCGAAACAGGATCATTTGGCCTGCTTCCTTGGGGGGTCGCTCATGCTCGGGGCGGTCACAACGGGCGCAGTCGACCAGCATGTATCGGTCCCGCCGCGGCTCGATGAGCTGTCGTTGCAGGGTCGACGAGACTGGCGTAACGGCTACGAGCTGATTGAGACGTGCATGCGGACCCATGAGACCAAGACGTGAGTATCAGCTTTGATTGCTGGAGAAGTATTTGCACTGACTTGCAATAGTGGACTTTCACCTGAGATTGCACACTTTGTGATGCCGACAGATCCTTACGTGGAGGGCTTTGCGCCTGGAGACTGGTATATCAAGGGCGCGAAGTGAGCCGAAGCAGTATCGCCCACGATATTGCATGCTAACATATTGTTGGCAGAGATCATGAGGACAAAGAAACTTCCCCCTACGATGCTCGATACATCTTGCGGTACGTACACCTCATCATGATTGCGTCGATACAAGCAGCTAACACCCACCTGCGCACCAGGCCGGAGACAATCGAGTCGCTCTTCCTCGCGTACCGCCTCACGGGCGACGAACGCTACCGCGAGTACGGCTGGGCCATCTTCCAGGCCATCGAGCGCCACTGCCGGATCCCGACGGGCGGGTACGCGAGCGTGCTAGACGTGGACCGCTTGCCGGTGAAGCACGAAGACAAGATGGAGACATTCCTGATGGTGTGTTATCCGTATACCTTTTCAATGTTTGCTGGGATCCTAAATGGTGTGACAGAGCGAGACCTTGAAGTACCTCTATCTGCTCTTTGACGATGCGAGTGTCCTGCCATTGGATAGTGCGTCTTCTATGTTTCTGCTAAATTATTATACTAACCACTTATGCGTCGATCAGAATATGTATTCAATACGGAGGTGAGCTTCACACGTTCGAGGTAATCTCATACTTCACTAACAGTACTGCCTGTCGCAGGCTCACCCGTTCCCGATTTTCAACCCTACGCGGCGCACCGGCTTCTCGTAATGCTCGCACCGCTCTTCATCCATATCTTTATCTACCCTACTGTACATTATACCAACCGCCTTATCCAATGGCGTGGAACTCACCTACCGACCTTCACATGCGAGTCTGTTAAATGCAATCTGTTGACTTCGCCGAGGCCCCTATCGTGCCCATCCGCATCGATGATCCTGCAAGACTAAAAGTGCTGCAAAATCTATTCTCTTTTCGAGGACAAGTGGTTGTTGTGTACGTGTTAGCGGGGGGAGTGGCGTGGAAGCTGTCATCATTGGCCGTCTTATACACCATTTCAGGCTTCTCCAGACAAAGCACAGTCCTTGACGCATGCCGCAAGTGTCTACTATCATAACAAACACCGAATATATCATTATAGCATATACGTACTCTTCTTAAAGAGTATGGCTGTGTCGAAGGATTGCGATGTCAGGCTCAAATAGATACCAACATGTCGTAGGGCGAACACTACGAATCATCGGAAGTATTTCAAGGATGAACGAGTTAAAGGCTAGCGATGACATGCATTAGCTCTATCTAAGCACAGACAGTCCCAGACGAAATACAAGAGACTGCTCAACAACTCAATCACGGACTTCGCAATGACGTTTTGTCGTATCTATAGGGCATGGACGGGGCATGCCGTGTATAGTCTATCTAGCTACATTTTCGACGAGAGGTCTCCAGTTGTTTTGAATTTCGTTGAAACGAGTCCAGGTAAATTTCTGAAACCCGTCTTCGAACGTCACGCTCGACAACGTTGTGATAGCTGCAAACCACTCCGCTACAACGCTTGTCCCTTGTGCTATGACCCAGTGATACAGGGTTACGGAAGCCATTTCGAGCTTGATGTCAACTTGCTGGAGATTGGCTGTGTATGCGAAGACATTCCGACATAGGTTTTGTAGATAATCCATCTACAGAATACAACTGTTAGATTCAAGTACAGCAGGCATTGCACTGGAACTCACGTTGAACGCATTGTAGCCGGACACTACTAATCCGAATGTTTTCACCGATGGAAACCAAGCTCCCAGACAGCCCAGCCGTTCCTGATGTCCAAAAAGTCTACGACTGTGGGAACGAAGCCGCAGAACTTCCACGTTTGAATTGTCAGTCGCGAAGGATGCTGTATCCAGAATAGCATCGTCATCTGCTTCCAGAATGGAAACATTTGGAAACCGCAGAAAGTGTTCGGAGCAAACAAACAAGTGAGACGCAAGTTCCGGTAAGAGAACGGAGAGTGAGCGAATGGTTTGCGAAGAGTTGGATAACAGTCGTGCGATCTTGTTGGCATAGGGCTTTGGAAAGTCGATGTTCTCGCCCTGAAAGCAGACAGAGTGAAGCCTCCTAGAGCCTTCATGTAATCGCCTGTATGGATAGTTGGGCAAGGGTACTTCAAAGAGGATCAAGTCGAGAGTGAGATTTAACTCCTCAAGCTGAGGATACTCTGGCTGTGCATTGAGTACGCCAATGACGACTGAATGGAGCCCGGGGATGAGCACGTGCAGAGCTCGCAGACAGGGCATTCTGATCAGAGTATTACCGAACAACCGGGCCTCCGTCGCGCTTGGTTTCCAATCTTCAGGATGTTCGAAATTGATGATTAGTTTATTGAGGTATTCGAGGCCGGCATACCAGTGAGGGTCGCGAATAAACGCTTCGAACTGACTGATGGTGGACAGCTCGAGAATTTGCTCCGGTTGGATATGACCGCCAATTCTGTATGCTACCCATATAAAACGGGTCAGTTGAGATAGACTGAAAGGTGCGGGTCATACTCGCCTTGGTTGCAGAGTGACATATTGGAGGTAAATCACTGGGGCGAAGCTGAGGGTGAATAGTGCGAAGTACAGCAAGAGAACGACTAGGATCAGAGTATCTTATACGTTCGCAGAAATGACCATAGCAAGGCGTGCGTCTTATCCTTTGTCCGAAAGGCCTAAATGCTTGCTTGTCCCATGTTTATACCGATTGATTTACCGTGGCCAGAGGACGGTCAGTACGCAAGTGATCTGCAGCGTCAATCCTTGTATTGAACAAGCCTGAGGACAAAGCAAATTCGTTCATTTGTGATCGGTGTGGCAAGCCGGTTGGCCCACGTCCGTAGGACAGTCGAACCCGCGCGAGCCTTAGCTCGGCCAGAGGCATAGATGAATATGTTGACAAAGTCCGTAATCAATTAACAGCAAAAGCGTCGTTTGTCTTGTACGTGTGTGGTATTCCATGGTCACTGAGCTCAATTCCCTAAAATTAGATTAGTCCACGCTCGTTGTTCAGTGACGCACATCGCTCCTCACCGTTCACTTCATGCCAAAGCTCACAAATCGCCGGTCAAGACTTTCGCATAAGACAATTCATCTGCGACATTGTTTCCATCAGGATCATCCTCGTCCCAATCAATGCACTCCCAAGGTTCGTCGATTTCAGGTTCCGAAGTGACAACTTCGTCTAGAGCGAGGACGGAGCGCACGTTAGGGACAACCTCGAAACCACAAGCTGGTTTCTAGTGAGCTTGGTTTTCGTCACAATTGACATGTGCGTACATACCTTGCTGATACGCCTTTGTCTTGCGTGTCTTGGCCGGTTTCAACAGTTCAACCAAAGAAACTTCGATCGCCATGGGTCTGTCCTCTTCCGTTGGCGCACCTTCATTCTCAATGGCTTCATGATCGTCGTCGTGAATTTCTTCGGAGCCGACCTGAGGATGCATCATCTTCGGCCAGTAGTCGCATGATCCGTCGAGGTGGGGATAGCATGCACAAGACAGGCCCGAGACTGTTAGATGGTCCGCGCAGCGCACGTTATGCGCCTGCCGGCCCCCCTTGGTATCGGCTCTCTTCGTGCGAGACTTCTGGCGCTGCTCGTACGCCCGTACTGCTTTCAGTACCCCTGGGGAAGGTGTCTCCGACGTCACTGGTGCCTTCGCGCTGGTGACTTCCGCGTCTGCCTTTCGATTGGAATGCTTGTGGGAGTGTCTAGAAGGCATAGCAGAGAAAGGAACGTATAGCTTGGGTATGAAGAAAGGTGGCATGACGGCGTTCGATGGTATAAATGGGTGAGGTCGGTACCTGTAGGCGACTGAGTTAGGCAGAGTCAGAGGTTCCGAAGCTCCTAGTCAGGATGACGACGATGACAGCTAAGCTAGGAGTCAAGTCGGAGGTAAAGGCATGATAGGTGAACGGGAGCCCGCTAGCTACGGGGATTTATATACTTATGGCTACCTTGCGTCAGCCCGAGGCTGTTCTAAGTGTAGTCAATGAGGAAAGCTCAAGTGCAGTGAGAGCTTGTGTCGGGGAATTACAGTGCACGAATATGGTAGACGTCGGCGCCGAGACTCCTGCACTATGGCGGTGCCGAATATCTTGACGCTCACTTACCACGACGCTACCGATTTGGGCGGGTCTGTCAAAGTGGGCGGCACAGGCATACTTGTAGCTATGATGGTTTCTAGGTCTTATGTGGTACCTAGACATACGAACGCTAGGTTACATTATTAGCATTGTACGAGCGATGACTAGGCTGACTTACAGGACGTAGGTAGTGGCGCCATCTAGCGACTAAAACACTATCTTGCACGAAGCGAAACATGACGGTTCAATAGGATGGAAAACACCATGATACTAATTTATGAGTTTGACGACCAGAATTGCAGTCTCGAAACCAACGAGAACCATGCGGGCAAGCAATCACATCGATGCCGCTCGTCTAGGATGTCTCTGTCGGGACGACAATGGAGAAGCGCGTGGATGCGGCCTTGTTGCCTTCAAAATCCGGTAGTGGGACATCTCTGAACACCTTCTGGACTTTCTTCGCAAGATACTGCCACCATTCTCCGGTCAACTTGGTGAAAGTCGTATTCTGGTCCCATCTGTCGTGAGCCCTTGCGGCTTGTTCGGGGGAAAGACTGTCAAGGTGATCCAGAGGGAACGCTTGGATCTTCGCGTTCCAGCCTGGATCGAAGAAGAAAGGCACGGATAGACGGGCGATGCCTGCTTTTGGGCAAAGTGCACGGTGTTTTGCGCTAATGTAGCGACCGCCCGTCATTCGATCAAGAATGTCTCCCACTAATAATGGATCAGCGAAACCCCTAAATAGCGTATCGATAAATTCTGACCGTTGCATGAGAAGCCATTCTCAACGACAGGAACATCGACCCAAACGCCATCCGGTGTTTGCATCTGAGCAACCGAGCCATTGAGTAGACCTTAGAAATGCGCTGAAGTATACGTACTTGTAATCCAGGTCCATGTTGACCGAGAATAGTCAATAGACCAAAATCTGTACAGATGATCAGGACTTGCAAAATCAAGACGAGTATAGGCATACCGCTGTGCTCCCCGATACCGTATGCTCCGTGATTGTTTGGTTCCTTCTTGACATAACGGAAGGCCCGGAAGAGCTGAACAGGCTCAGGGCAGTCAAGAACAGACTTGCGAATATAGTCAGGTTGAAGACCAAGTCCGACTGACATAGCGTCACAAAGAACTTTGCCAAGTTCAGTGATCTTGTCAATATATTCGAGGACGACGTTGCGTAGCTCAGGTATCTGCGGGGGAAACTGGTTGCGGCCGTAGAGAGGGTTGCCGAAAAGAGGATGCGTCTCGGTGTGTTCGGCACTAGCGTAGAGACCCTCTTTCTGATCCACTCGACCCTTCGTACCCTCGCCTCCCCAAGGCATGTATCCGCGCCACGCTGTACCGCCGTTCGCGACATGTACAGCCAACTTCTGATCTTGCGGTAACGCGAAGAAGCGTTCAAGGTAGTCTTTTAAGGCTTGGATGAGGGAGGGAGGTACGTTCGTGTTAACTACCTGGAAGAAGCCAGTCGTGGTGCATGCCGTGTGTATAGCTGTAACAGTTTTGAGCGCTGCTACTGAAGGCGTTGAAGTTTGCAGGGTATTGTCGAAGAGGGGAGAAACGTCGATGACAGGAATAGGGGTTGCCGAAGACATGGCGAGAGGGTCGTAGAAGCGATGGTTAGGGGAGTCCGATAGATAGCGTTTTCTTGCTATGGCCGCCTTGAAGAGACGGAGAGAGAGGCGGACTTGATGTTGTTTATATATGGACTTTCTGATTTGTAGATCTTTGTGAACAGGGGTGGCAAGGTCTCACGGCGCTTATCGCACGCATGACCATCTTCTAATATGCAGGAGTGCGAACAGCGCAATAGGACTGTGAGCTCGAACGCAAACTCCGATTACGCTAGAATGATATGGAATCACTTAGAGGATGCCGTCCCAATCCCCAGATCCACGACGTAACCTTCTCGTCCTATCCGTCGCATCGCGTCGACCACTTCGCCCACTTTCTCAAATTCCGTCCAAAGACGAGGCGTATGATCGCTTCTCTTCGATTCTGGGATTGGTTCGATGAATCGAACCCGGAGTGCCAGCCATTGCATAGCTTTGATTCTGGCAACGAAGTCTTCCACGCAGTTCTTAGCACCCTCCGCATAGATGATTCCTGGATAGCCCACTTTCGCGAAGCCCGCAATCTCGAGTTGTGAAGACCATAGCTGCATGTTCCTTCTCTTTGTCGGGGAGATCAAGTGATGAGAGGTTAGCATAGCATGGTAACGCGCCTCGAGATTGGGCAGGGCATTCGACATGTTCTCTTCAATGACGGATACACGCTTTGCTTCAGCGTCACTATGCAGTAGGGGCAGTAGATGTGTCGAGATCAACTCGTAGACAACGTATCTACATAGATCATTGTAAGCGAATGATGCTCAATGGGAGACTACGAGACGTACTCACTGCTGCCAAGCTCACCCCGTCGTTCAACAATGAGATTTTCCCAGTCTGCTTGTTCTTTTCGAGTGACATTCTCACCCCAGACAGATACATCAAAATGAAACTGGCCAGCCAATCCGTAATCTTCTGCAATTATGAGCTCGAACCACAGGCTTGAACCAGCTACCTTGACCTCGAACTGAGCGGCGGTTGTGGGTAGTAGTAAGTCTGTATAATCAGGATATCTTTCCAGGGAAGTTTGCCAAGCTCGCGCGTCGTCCGCTGCCAGAGAAAACGAGAGCGACTCTCCAGGAAGCAGAGAGCAAGAAATGATGTGAATTTCTTCCAGTTGTCTTGCTATCGAGTTATTCTGCATGGGTTAGAAACTTAGAAATTCTAAGAATGTGTTGGAGTCAAAGAGCTCGGAGGTGGTCGTAAATTAATCGTATCACTAGGCGCTTAGACTCGGGCCTTCGGTCCGGTTCACCGCCGCGTCGCCTCTATTTGAGCGAGAGTGACTCTCCCAGTCCTCAGCCCGATACTTACCTGGTCACATGTGTCTATGATACCTCTAATCAATAGAGGCACTCTACAAGTGCGTCTATCGTATGAAATATTACGCTTACAAACTAGCAGTGACACCGCATGTCAATCAGGACTTGGTCAATCATCAAGAGACGATTAACACGAATCCATGGAAGGCACTGGAGAAGACTGTAAGAACAGCGGATGAGGAGAAAGTCAAAGATTGTAAAGAGGACGTCGATACGTTGCTGGTATTTGTGCGTATACTACATATACATCTGAGAGCAGCTATGACAAATCTTTTGCAGGCTGGTCTATATTCCGCGGTATTGACGGCATTCTTGATCGAGTCGTACAAAACTCTCCAGGCCGATCCTACCCAAAACCTCCTGCTACAAATTGCATCTCAGACAGCAAGCTACTCATTCAGTAATGGCCACCTCAATGCCACGTTTCCTAGCTCCCAGCCCTCTTTCCAAGCGTCGACTGCAGCTATACGGGTCAACGTATGCTGGTTTGCCAGCTTAGGGCTCAGTCTCTCCTCGGCCTCATTTGGTATTCTCGTGAAACAGTGGTTAAGAGAGTTCCTCGCAATCTCGTACATAAATCCTCAGGAGCGTATTCGCATCCGAGACGCACGAGTTCAGGGCTTCGAAGACTGGAAACTCTTCGAAATCGCCTCGTTTCTTCCAGTACTTTTACAAATATCCCTCGCGCTTTTCTTTGTAGGTCTGTGTTTCTTTACAGCGGCCGTACATCCAAGTATTGGCGTGACGAGCCTATTCGTCGTTTGCTGCTGGGCGTTCCTCTTCTCCCTATCGGTTGTAGCACCACTGGTGTCTCCTCGCTGCCCGTACAAGACAACACTACTGAAAGATCTATTCCGGCGTGCACGCCATCACACAAGACCATGGGTACAAAGCTTATCTCGCATAGTGGCCGTTGGTCTAAGCCTTCTTCAACATGGATGGGTGGATCTTACTCATGTAATCACTCCGATCGGTCGCCTGGCCAGTTCACGGTTCCTCAGAGCTATGTCGCAGATACGAAAACGACCACTTGCTTCGCGCGAAGACACGGCCGAAGGACCTGTTCCCACTCCTCCGGTGCCGGTGCACACCAATCTCGCTGGGTTTGATGCCTTCGATGACTCCATGAATCTCCGAGTATTCGATCGGTTATTCGTGCTATATCATTCCAATCCGGACGCGGATATCATCGTAGAAGAGGAGGATGAAATCCGCGGTGCAGAGAACCATGACCTCTCAATCTTCAAAAACATTGATTCTTCGTTTCTGGACGACAGTCTGCTCTCCAATATGCGAGAAGCGCTTAAACTGCGTCCTCGTTCTTCCAACGATACTCTGCGTTTCGTGCTTGCGATCTTTAGGGGTCGACTAGGATCCTACCTCCCTGAACAACCGTCTATCAACAAGGTCGCGTGGCCCTGGACCCTCTCGCATAGTACTCGGACCATGTTGTGCGATATACTCGCGGACAGCTTGTATCACGAGCTGCTTTTCAACCCACATCTTGACTGGAAGGCCCTTTCGGAGCAGGACTCGGAATGGAGCGGGTCTTTCATCTTCATCATATGCCTTGTTCCACCGCGGGAGTCGATACCGAGCTCCGTGGGCTCCTTGCTACAAGCCATTGTTAAATACTCCAGGGAGAATGAAGGCTGGAGTCCTATGGATGTGTTTTCCTACCAGATACGAGCAGTCACTCGACATCACCATGATTGGCCAGTACGGTCCATGCTATTCCTATTCCAGTCGCTGAAGACTCTCGAAGCCGAAGTTGCGGAGAAATGCTTGCAGTATATTGCTCACACCACTTTTGTGGCACACACAGGCCCTGTACACAAAATATATGATTACCTACTCACCGAACTCGAGCACCCCTTCACCCATGCCAATGATATCGTCGCGCCCACGCCAGAGATACTCGGTGTCCTACTTGAGCTGGGAGGCATCATACTTCACAAGTACACGGCTGAACAAGCGCAAAATCAGGAGAAATTAACGACTCTGTCATCGTCTATGCGCGATCTACTCAACTTCGTGCTCACAGCCGTCTCTAAATCCCAGAATATCCTACCTAACTTCACTCTACGCACGCCGCTCACATCGGTATCGAGTGGGACTGAGCTTGCAAGTGTACTAGCGGACTTGTTTGTCACGCCACGTATGACGTTCCCCCTGCTGTCTTTTTTTATCACCCGCTCTCATTTCCTCGTCCCGTTGGATACCGTGCATGGTTCGAACTCATTCCCAGAGCTTGTACGGCGCGTTCGCCGTTCCCGTAAGTCGCTGTCAATCCCGAAAAGCTCAATCAGCAATGCTGATAATCTTTATAGACGGAGAGTGCCTGTTGGTCTTGTCCGCATGTACCTCATTCTTCGAAGACAAAAAAACCTTGCTACAGCGACTTGCGCGAACCGTACTGCTACGTCTGGCCTATCTTGCATACATGCTTCCGACAGATGTTGATGCCGACTCTATCACCCACTGGCGCCGCATGTTTTCGGCCATCATCGCATGCATAGAAAAGGACGAGAGTGGCGGCCCACGCGCGCATACATCACTCTGCCAGGAGCAACACGATAGTACTTGTGAGGCGGCCTTCGCCATACTTCACGAAATCCACAATTGCGATGATCATCACGAACCCGAAGAAGGAAACGTCGAGTCCTTCATTGCGCAAAGCCAGGTGCCCGATGAGATGGTGGAGGTCTTGGGCCATTCCGTTTGTAGCAGACATGCCATAGATCCGATATCGGGCACGAAGTTCTGGCGTCTCAAGCGGGTTGAAGAGATGAATCATACGCAGCCTGGAACTATCGTAAAGGAGGACACTGGTTTTATTCACACTATTTACGACGAGCAGACCGAGAAGCCGTTGCACTCACCGCTATCCCGTGCATCGCCCTCATCCAATGTTGCTGGTGTCGTGCCTATTCCCACTGGCAGTGATCCTGTCTCAACGTCTAAGGGAGTCGATGGAACGACAGCTGTCGTTATGTAACAAGTAGGAAGACAGTACAAATCACTCAGCTTGTGAACCACGCTCCTTGCACTCGTTTGCTGTCAAGCGTCAATAGTCAGCATTGGGCTGAGTCCAATGTACACTACTATACATCCAAAGGAGAGGAAGTGAATCAAAGTCAAGTGGCGAACGACGCCAAAAGTGCGGTCACTATAAGCACATTAACCCGAAAAGACAGGGTATAACGAAGTTGGTATATCCAGGGTTTTAGTCCATCCATCCGTCGTGCCATTCTACACATTTCGCGAGCCACATTTACCAGCCGCGCGATCCCCAGGCACAAGGCCCTTAGACAGCCACGCCCTTGCCCTTCGACTCCTTCATGTCTTCTGTGTGCGCAAGAGTCGTCATCTGCGCATGAGCATCCGACAAACGCGGGCTCGGCGCATGAGGCGCCATCGACGCAAAGGTCTGTAGCTCGCGCGCGCGGAAGATCCACGTGAATGCTAGTGTGGTGCCACATGAGAGGGCGATCCACGCGATGATCACGCCTGCGTTGCGGCCGAGGTCGGAATGCGTGTTGAAGAGGATGGTCGTGATGGCTTCGGACCTGATGGAGAACGTGAGTATTTTGAGGAGGTGAGGGGACAGAGAGAGTAGCTCACAGATTGTATACCGGGAACCCAAGCCCGTAGTTGAAGAACGAATTCATAGACTCTAGCGGGAGGAGTACCGGTGAAATATTAAAAATGATCTAATATACGTCTTGAATTAGCACGAGAACCCAGAAAAGGAAACGATACGAACCAAGATGAAAAGGAAGAACGGTACAAATTTTGGCGTGAGGATGGTGATCATCGCTTCCAATGCCAGTCCTAGCGCTGCCATGCCAAGGTAGACGAAAACGAATGTGAGCATGAAGCCGCCTCCATAGGAGAACCTATAAGCATTAATGATTAATACTCGTTAGATCGGTTTGTGAATACAACTTACTTGCCACCAAACGGCAGGTTGAAAGCCAGGCTCACGAGCGAATAGCTCATAGCAAGCGGGAGGTAAGTGAGCAATGGTACGGTGAGACGAAGTATGAGGTAGGACGAGAAAGCGAGTCGTGGAGCGATTATCGCTCGAGCGGCGCAATGTGACAGGGTCTGAACAAGACGTGAGTTGAATTGCCTCGCAGCATAGCGAGTGCGAAGCAGACTTACAGCGACAAACCTTGAAGTCAAAGGTGTAAGTGACAGATTCGGGGACAACAAGACGGCCACGTACGTGAAAATGATAACAAATATATTCCCGACAAGAACGATTGCTTGGGCTGTCGAAGAGCTGTATAAGGATGCGATAATCAGTCTTGCAGTTACGAACAAAAAAGAACCTTTCGTACGTATATGGTCGCAGGTTGACCATCTTCCACCAAATGCCTGGGCTGATTGTCTGTGGCGCTTGAGCCAGGAGATTAACGGCGGTATCATTCACAGTCGTTCCGGGTGTGATCTGGGCAAAATATCGCTGCGCGCTTCCGGTAGCGTACGCAAGCACCGATGAGGTGAGAAGTTGTGTAGTGACGGGGAGTACGAAAGTCCCGACGCCCGTTGACGAGCGGGCCTGAACGACATGAACGATATGCGATCAGTAAGATCTACGAGACAACATCGCTGCTCTTACTTGTGCATAGTAGACCGTTATGGCAGACTCGGGATCAAATGTCTTGTCTCCGTTCTCTCTGGCCAGGATAAGGTTTGTTGTGGCATTTGCTTCAACTGTTTCCAAAGTTAGGTACTTCCCATACTCGTGGATCAGGAAACACGCACCGACAACGACAATCCAGGGGCCGTTCTCGACCACGGCATTTATTATATCTTCATCAGATCCGGCAACCTGAGGATCGATGTTCATCCACCCTAGCTGCTGTCCGGGCGTCGTGGCATTCAGAAAGGACTGTGCTAGCGTGTTGCCTATTCGTGCGGCATCTCGGTTCACGAACCAAGCCTCGTAGTTGGATGTCAGGCTCGCTGAGTCTGAAAGGGCTCCCCAGAACCTGTGCTTGACCGATTGAACGGAAGATCATAGTTCGAAACCCGTGGTGACTTACGCAGGGAGGCATATCCACATAAGCAGGATTACAAGGATGATAGGTCGTATGGCGATGGTAAGATACTGTTTTCGTTCTTGGGCAAGTTCTCTAGAAAAGACTGAGGAGTGCAGATGATATTATTGAGCTCGCAGACGCCACTAAAATTTATTGTGAAAACTCACAGCCATGTTCGCGTGTATCTGTACCATCCTCCTGGCTCACATAGGCCTCCTTGGCCTCTACAACTTTAGAATTGCCTGGTGTCTTGAGACGAGGATCCTGCGCTGGCGAGGGTTCGATTTCGGCAGAGCGTGCCGAGTTTCGGCCGGCAGGGGACGGCTGCGGCACATCGGGTATTGAATTCCTCGAGCGCAGGCTCGGCAGAGACATCGGGCACTTTGGCTTCGTAGAACGAGAGCAAGAGCGCACTCACTCTGGTCGTCGACTCGAGGACGGCGGCAGACAGCGAGGAGCGAGATGAAGGTGAGTGTCGACCGGTGCTCGCATGCTAGTTAAAGGATGCGCCGTAGACGCCCCTTTTAGTCTACCTAATCTCGTAATCCGCAAGACCGGCAATTCCCAGGCATGTTCTTGGCGGATCCTCCTACCGTAGGCAATGGCTCAAATCCCTCGCTGTAAGTCGCCGTTTTATGGTATTATTTTTCGTACGAGCTAGTAAATCATTGACTATCCACCTGGTCAACGAAATGGCGGAAAGAACAGTCGATATGTCTCTGAAGAAATATCGCCGGTCTCTCCACTCTCCAGTGTTCAAGTACAATAGCGCGGCCAGGGGAAATTCAACAGGGCGATGCGCTGTCAGCGTAACTTTCCACGAACCTTTGACATAGGCACAAACTTTCGTCTCATTTCTGTCATTCAGTCTCAGTAGGGGCGCAAACCTTCCGCGTTCCGCGTTCGTACCTACAGGCGATGGGAGTTTGCAACTGGCGACTGTATCTCGAGGGCTATCATTCATACCTGTGAGTACTCCAATACAATCACAAAATCACTCGCCTGTCATAGATGGCTCTCTGAGACAGTGCCATCCATCTTGTCTGACATTGCGGACTGATGCTCGCTAGCTCAGTCATCTAGACCATCCTGCAAGGAGGCGGCGCTGTTACGAAAGACCCAGACGCCTCTCGGTCCAACGCCCTCTACATTGTCGCTCTTCAGCAGCGTACCCGATAGGTTGTTAATGACTACCCCGTTCGATGGTCCCAACGATATCTGGATATTTACTTCGGCATCGGATTACGCAAAGGAAGACCAAGGACCACAGTCTCGTCAAATACTTGAATAGCGAGTTCATGTCATCCGTGTAGCTACTGGTAGCGGTACCACTAGGGACAGGAAGACTACTCCAAGGGAACCTCAGGGGGATATCACAGCTCCGATACTACTTGGCCAAGGGAACCGAGGTGAACCGCCGGATTATTCGCATTGTCGGAAACAGGTCTGTGCGCCCAAAATTATGCTGGATACATTTTATGTTCCAGACTGTCGGCTCTCTCTGCTTCCCGCCATTCGAACCTGGAAGTCAGGCTATTAGGAGTATCTTCGTTGCCTGCGAGTTTTAGGCGATGCTTGGAAGACGTTCAACCTTTTCGGCTACCCTCAGCCTTACGTGGATGTACTGATTCGAACTCTGGTATCGGTCTCAACGATCAAAAGCGTAACTTAGTTCTACGCTCCCCGCAGCTCATTTTTCATACATGCCCACAATTGCCGAATTCCTCGCTTCAAGATTCAAGAAATGCCTGCCCCTTACCCGAAAGCGTGCAGGAGGTAAACGGTTTCATGGACGAGTCTAAGATCAAGCTGGCCGAAGTCCTTGGAGCTGCTTTCCTGAGCTCGAGAAACTGAATCGTTTCATGGCCAATCTCCCAGTGCGAGCCGTCTAGATCGAAGCTTTACGACTAACATATTCTCATCGCTTTGCGGATACATCCTGCAGCATCGCAGTATGTTTACATGTCATTGTCGGTCATACAATAGCGACATTATCAACCCATCGCGATATCATATCCTAGTATCCAGTGAGTCGCTGATAAGATCTACAGCAACGGGACAAGCTTACCAGCATCGCCTCAGGCTGATCGTGGGGCGCCAAGTGTCTGCGAGTCACTAAGGTATCAGCACATAACGGACAGGCACCGATGCGTCGCTTACCCAGCGTCGAAGATCTGAACGAAGGCGAAGTTCCCCGCACCAGGGCCCGCTTTACGCACCATCCCCACATGAAATCCGGTGTCTGTCACCCATGGTCGCTCAAGCGCGCGCTCAAACTCGTCGTGGAAGACATGCTCAAGACGGCTCATCCACAGCTGGATACCCTATGTGTGCGTGAGTGCTATATTTGAAATTATACGTGAAGATACGTGCTTACCATATGGTTGCATACCGCGTCTGACAAGATGTCAGATGGGATCGGTAAGCGTGTCTCAAACGAAGCTAGGGAGCATCTACCTGTGTTTCCAGCGTACGCTAATACACGTACGCCGCCTTTGATGAGCTCGGGTAACAAAGCTGCGCTATTCTGCATCGCTTGGCCTTCGTTGTAGAATGCTTCGTTGACAGTGGTATTGGTTATTACGAAATGCAACGACGGGTCGACACCGAGAGCCAGCTTCGTCTCCGTGCGGTTCAGCCATTGGGAGATAGCATCGAATTCGGGATAACACAGATTGCTGCTATTTTTCAAGACATCGCAGTTCTGCCGGATATCGTAAGGATTCTTGCCCAAACCTAGATGACCGAATGCTTATGTGAACTGCCTCAGCTATAGGTAGGAGATATTATACAAACTGGTGATTGGTGCCGACATGTATCCAGGCCAGCATGCCCATGTGGCGGCACTACAGGTTGCCTTCGAGTGGGGGAAGCGATAGCACGCTTTGATGGCACGTATGCACGCTGGGCTGCCAGTACGTAGGGCAACACACCGGGGATCGTCCCAGTCCATCAAAGGGTACGGAGAGTCCATACATAAGTACTGCAGGATGCTTTCAAATTGTGACGCCGGTTCCGTAAGGCCGTTAGCCATAGTCACAGACGTCAGGTTAACCCAGATACGCTCATCGTTCTCCGCCAGCTGGGCACCCATGATCTGTTCGTTCTGACTGAAAATGTAATGGGCAATATGCGGCGCGTAATGTCCACCCCAGCTCTCTGCTGCAAGATGGAAGGGGCGGGCGGCGTACTGAGGGAATTGGCGGAAGAAAATCTGAAGGAGTGCATATACGTCTACGGCAAGATCATCGAGCGTGGTTACCAGGGGCCCGGAGGTGGCGTAAGAATAGCCCGTCCCGATGGGTTGATCAATAAAGAGTATATTGAGCTTTTCGGTCCAGGAGTGCGGATTGCGGCGCGTATAGGTGCCAGTAGGTGCGACAGTGCAGGGTCCGAGCTCGAAGAGGAGGCCGGATGCGATAGTGCTTGATCCTGGCCCACCATTCAGCCATAGCATAAGGGGGGCATGAGAGGGATCGTGACGTGCTTCGAAGAACCTGGTGATGTGTAACGTGAGCGATGAACGTTTACGCCCACTTTGAAAATTGGGAAGGCAGACGAACCAGTAGAACAGGTGTTTAGAATCCGAAATGTCAAGGTATCCGGAATATTGATTAACATCTGGGTCGCATATCCCGGGTTCTGTTATGCGTAGCTGGTGAACGGGAAAGGAAGGGTGAGAAGCAGTTATGACTGGTCAGCGGAGCGCGTCAGCAGTCTGAAACCGTCGTCGTACACAAGAGTACTCACTATCGTGTTCTTGTTCAAATGCGGGATCAATATCCTGTTGGTTGTTTTCTGTGATGATTTTAGGATGTAAAATGACTATAATACGTGGTCCCGCGAATAAAAGCGACATACCAAGACCAAAAGTCGCTTGATACCATGATACATCTCGCCCAACAGCTCCCACTGCAAGTCCACATAGCCAGAAGCATATAGCTTGAGTCGGCAACATCCTGGCCGACGAAGAAGCAGTGAGCAGGAAGCTTCGAACGATAACAAGCAAACTCACACTTTATACTCCCATGAGCATGTGCTCGGAGCTACTGGACTGATAGTGGCTGTACATGTTATTGCTGTTAACGCAATCAAGTTCGCGCTGTTGACATTGATACGGTCTGCCCGGAGATTATGATGGTGAAGTGCGTAGATGAAGACCTGGTAATCCGATGCTCGATGGGTCCATGCCACGTTTTACTCGAAGCGCCGATTACCGACGCATTCCTAAATTAGAGGCGCGTCGGGGCAGTAGTGTTATAGTAGCGCCCACGTATGAATGGCTCGTCACGGTGCTCAGTGCATACTGTGTAAGAGACATTGATGCATGTATTCACGTTCACATTGTGAAAGTCGAAATAAACCCTCGGGCTGGACAATATGATATCATCACTTCATTCAACGCAAGCATGAGAATCGTGAATGTAGTTTCCAATTATTATGACAGCACATTACAATAACATGAAATTCGTCCTAGCATCACGAGCAGAGTCCGTTGAGCTCGATGTACCACCTCAGAAGGTCCAGACCTGGAATGCATCCGCGTCAACACAGTCCCAAATTTGAACTTGGACCCCGTTGGTTACGTTGCCCAGGGGAAGGTCCAAGCAGAAGTCTGTATTTCCAAGGAATCAGTATACGAAGTCTAAGGGATGGACGAATTACTTACTCCCGCTCAGTGCGAATGTGTTCGTCTCTGTGTAGTTCCATTCCTGTGCCGCAAGTCCATCGTAACAGTCCCAGATCTTCATGCCGACTCCGTCCGCGGGTGCTAGATGCATACCCCACTCAGTAACAATTCTCGGAATCAAAGCTATGGGCCGCTCGTGCTCACCCGATCCAGCATCGAGACAGAAGTTGGTACCGTTGAGCTGCACGTGTGTGCCGCCACGAGCAAAGTTCCAGTTCTGCGACGGTGTGCCGTTACAGTCGTAGCTACAAATTTACTTTCAGTCAGCGGAAATTATGCCCCGCATGAAGTCTTCACGTACACTTGGACGGGAGTACCATCTGCAAATTCAGCACCACGTACGTCAAGGCACTTGGCACTGTTGCCGTTAGGGTGGATCTGCGCCACAGCTGGGGGGTTAGCGGGAGGCGGTGGAGGCGTTGCACCCGCAGAGGTGATCCATATTTGGTTGATATCTCCATCAGTGCATTGCCAGGTCTGAAGGACGGTACCGTCTGCGGTATTTCCACTAGGGAGATCGAGACATAAACCTGATATTGTAAGTTGTGAGTATAATTATACGAGATGCAGACCGGTATTGCTTACCCTGGTTGGTTAGAGCAATGCGATTATCGTCGGTATAGAACCACTCCTGCGCTGCCAAACCGTCGAAACATTGCCAGATCTTCATCTGGACTCCGTTTCCGGGCGCTACAGGGATCTCGAGTTAGAGATCAGTGTAAGCATGAGTATAAACAACACATACTAGATCCAGCATCCAAACAGAAGTCGGTTCCATTCAGTCTGACTGCTGTGTTACCGGATTGGATCTCCCATTGTTGCGCCGCGCTGCCGTTACAGTCATAGCTGCACCATATCGGTCAATGTCAGCGTCAACTCCTTGATGATGGAGCAAGACATACAGCTGGACTGGGGTCCCGTTGGCAAATACGGCTCCCTGAACATCAAGACATTTGTCGTCACTGTATCCACCTGGATGAATCTCTACTTGAGCGAGAGCGACAGAGGACGCTGCGAGCACAGCGAAGGCAGCCAGACGAGTAGACATTGCGTTCGTTCAAAATGTGAAGGGAGTGCTGGGGGAGACAGCTAAGACAACTCCACACTTTGAACCACCTTTTATACTCCAAACCTAGCACGAGCACATGGTCCTGTTTCTATGAAGCGGTGTGGTTGCCGATGTCCATCTATTCATGCCTGATCCAAAACCATGCTTGGCATTCCACCCGGCGATACTGGCACTCTTATTCTGGAGCATGCTGGACAGATTTGGTCCTAAGAAGGTTGCCAGGCGCCGCGATGCTTCTGCGAAAAGTCTGACGCTTCCATCCGGACGAGTTCGAGCAATGCACGTTGCTTAATCCATGCCAATGCGGATGGAGTTCAACGAATAACGGTAAAGGTGTGAGCAGCTATGGAGGGCAACAAGTAATATCGCTTACGCATTGGATGTAGCAACGAATAGGATGTACACAGGTGGTAGCCCACGATAGATTCCTACAAACGAGGGTCAGGGTATACCACTCTAAGTGGACCAGGAAGATGACCGTCCAGTCCACGTGTGGCGTTCGGCCCAGGCAAGCGCGCTTCTTAGCGCCCAGTTCGGCGATGGTACTCCGCAGCCGCTGTAACCACCCCTTCTCCGTCTATAATTCATCACATCCAGAGGTTGCCAGTTTGACTGGCCGTGTGGTCTCATGTGTTCTCCGAATAGCTCAACTGACCCGTATTACCGCGTGTAAAATATGACGAAATGATGCGGACTCAAATCCCGAGTGGAGGTCCCGAGTGGAGAGGTATGCATTGTACATCCACGTGTGCTCACGGAAGCCGGGCCTGGACGCTGGTTGCATCTTCAGGGCATACGGGCCAGATGATGGAGGTAGCGATGGCTTTGTGCTTGCACGACGGTTTTAGGCTCTTTCGTACTTGTTGCGGCAGCACCTATACCATAGATTCTGGCCATACCAAGCCGAAATGATGGCGTATATTGTGCCGTCGGGTCACTGGCATCAAAGGCCCCGCGTTTCTATGCTAGATGACGCAGAGACTGGACTTTGCGGTGATTCAAGACCGTCCATGACCAAAAGATCCGAATGATTGGTCCACTGGGCAATACGGTCTCCGTCATGCCGTGGACAAGGCCTGTCATGAGACGAGCCCCAAGGTTAGCAACTGCCACGGAGAGCAGACCAAACGCCCAGAGTTATCCATAATAATTGGAGCAGCTTGAAACAGCTGATGTAACAGATATAGGCGTCTAAGCGTACAGACATGGCCTAGACGGGATAGGGGTCGGATACGCCACACTAGCGCCAAAGCGTAAGGTACTAACTTTGCGCTTAACTGCTAATTAGATTATCCTACAAACCAAGCTTGTCGCAGAACACCTTTGGAGGTAGGAAACTTCACACCAGCACGAAATGTCTTCAGATCACGCCAAAGACACTCGAAACGGATTTGTGTAGAAGAAGTGATATTTAGCGCAGCAAGCGCAACAACATAACAAACATTACAATAGCACAAAGGCCAGAGTACAAAGAATGGTGTGCAGAATAAAGTGTTCGTGACAGTAATACAGTATCAGGTAACTAATGTCCGTTGTCCAATAGTAGGGATCCTAGGGTACAATGTCCTTCGTGAAGCGTGAGGGGCATTAGGGGCTTTACTCGGTCCAGATCTGGTAGACATCGTTGTCTGTGCACTGCCAGATCTGGATGGGGTTCGAGTTGCTCTTCACACCGTTCGTGAGGTCGAGGCAGAAGCCTGGAAGACAAGGGTCAGCATCTGTGCGTATGTGTTAGATAGTTCGAGAGTACGGACCTTGGTTTTCGAGAGCGACACGGTTGTCGTCAGTGTAGTACCACTCCTGTGCAGGGAGGTTGTCGTAGCACTGCCAGATCTTCATCTGGACACCGTTAGCGGGGCCTAAGTAACAAGGAATGAGTGAACCGTAGAATAAGAGGTTTTCGAGGGGTACGTACTGGCACCGGCATCCAGGCAGAAGTTGGTACCGTTGACCTTGACTGAGGTGCTACCGCGCTCAAGAATCCAGTTTTGTGCGGGAGTTCCGTTGCAGTCGTAACTAAGTTTCGGTCAGCGATATGGACTGACTGAGAAAGATTGTGTGCTTACATCTGGACAGGGGTACCGTTGGCGTATTCAGCGGCGCGGACGTCGAGGCACTTGGAGCTATCGCCGTTCGGGTGAAGCTGAACGACGTTGGAAGCCGGAGGGGGCGGCGGCGGTGGGGTCGTGCCACCGAGGTTCCAGACTTGGTTGTTGTTGTTGTCGGTGCACGACCAAGTCTGAACCTGGGTGCCGTCGGCGGTGTTGCCGTTCGTGAGATCAAGGCAGAGACCTTGGCCCTCGACGGCAATACGGTGGTCGTCAGTGAGGTACCACTGCTGCTGGACAAGGCCAGAGTAGCATTGCCAGATCTTCATGCCGACGCCGCTCGTAGGGTCTGCGTGCAGCATGTGAGTAATCTGTTTATGCGGTAGTAAATGGACTGTTACGTACTGGAGCCGGCGTCCAAGCAGAAGTTCGTGCCAGCAACCATGACCTTGGTGCTGCCACCTTGGATAGTCCAGTTCTGGGCAGCATTGCCGTTGCAGTCGTTACTGTGATGACCGTCAGTATATGAGGGGCCCATACGAGCTGCAACTTACATCTGAACTGGAGTACCGTTTGCGAGGGTACCATCGCGGACCTCAAGGCACTTGCTGTTGTCCAAGCCCGGGTGGACGGTAGTGTTCTGAAGGGCCTGACCGAGGACGGCAGGCACCGCGAGTAGCAAGACGAAGAAAGTGTTCATGGTGATGTAGTAGATGGGTATGATGGTAGAGGTGGAAGGGTATGCGGATGCCTTCAACCGAAAAACGCGGGCGTATTTATACGTAAAAGTCCCAAGCAGGCGGCCGCCAGAAACTCTCGTCTATACTCTTGCGGACCATGTGGGGTCCCGCCGACCAAGCCGTTCGGGGAACACTGCCCTTGCTTCAGGAGTGTCATCGCAGTTCGCGGTCCAGCTGAGTACGGTGTCATAAGCCCAGAAACACCGCTTACGGAATTTGCTCTATAGCCAGGAACGTGAGCGGGTTACCGAATGGGAGTGGCTGGATCGGAGGTGGGTCACGAGCTCGGGGGCGGTAAGGACCGTTAAAGGCGAACTTGTCGCCGATCGATGCGTCTTAGGTCTGCCCCGCCGCGAGAGTTTTGGTTTCAACTAGAATGCATACGCCAAGAGACTCTGTAGGCCCTGGTCAGGTGTCTGGAGGCATAGCATCTCTGTATGATGGCAACTTTACCTTCAAGCTTTTCTTTCTGACCGTTGGGCTTAGAACTCGGACACGGGTGGAGGCAGCTTTGAAATTAGACGCTGACCCCACCCTTGATGGCGTCGGTCCGCCGGCCAATCAAGGCCGAGCGGTGGATCTCCGGCATTGTCCGAATAAACCCGTCCTCGGTCCGCACTTTTGCGTCCGCTCATCGAGCATCCACGACGGTGTCCAGGACGGCACCTATAGCGAAGACAGCTCAGTGAGCTATTTCACAGCGCAGTACCCACCCTGTCTACCCAGTGCGGCCTCCGAAGAGTCTACCCAGTGCGGTCTCCGAAGCGGTGGCGGGAGGACCGCCGCGGAATGGCCATTTTTGGCAGCCTCTGCCGCCCTCTCCGGAACTACGACATAGATGAAGGTAAAAGTTGATCAAACGTCAGACCGAGTCGCCCAAGCAAAACGTACGCACAGGACTGCGCAGGTGGAGACTGGGGTCGAGACTTACTGGGAATTGTGGCTCTGTGATTTCTAGGAATTCGTATTACTGCCGGCGAGACAAGTCCAAGGCTCGTGAACTCCATCAAAAGGCTTGGCATGTGGGCCCGCATACACATCACGAGTGTTGGGCGTATAGATGAGTCTTGAAGCTTGGAAGAGACAGGCTTATTCGTCCAACGTCCGCTGGTCAACGGAGGCTTTCGCTGCCCGGTCTATCCTGGCGCAGCATCATTCCAAAGTGGCACAATAGGTATGTAGCATGACTATAGAATTGCTGGCTTGGCCTACTTACTACTATTTGTGGCTAGCGATCAAGCGTATGATCCCTGCGCCCCAGTCTTAGCACGGAGCATATCTAGCGCTGGAACCCGGCAACTCAAGCTCAAGCAGGCCCCAGGGGTCTTGAGGCCGTACGTATAGGACTATGTTTGGGCATGTGCATTGTCATACGGACTTAGCGGCGATAAATCAGCTATTACCACTAAGTCCATAGTGGTCGTCCCATTCGAAGCAGGAGGAGGGTTTAAGAATCTTAATACTCATTGGTATAGAACGTGAGTGTTATCTTTCATTTACTTTTCAGCTACCACGAATACTTCCCGAAAATGCTGGAGACTCGAGTCAATACCATAAGTCGCTGAATCGGCATCTGAGGCGTAGTTGCTGAGGAGCACTCAGATCATTCTTGCGCGTTTCAATCTTCCACTCATCTCGACGAAGAGAAGGCACATGATAGCGCCTTCAAGATCGCACATCATGCTTGCAGTCAATCTTTGTGGTGCTCATAGGAGAGGCCTCTAGCTGCTTTCGCCGATGTTTGGCTTTCACGACGCGCTTCAACGTGCCGCTTTGATGCAGACGCGCCGACATATCAGAGCATCCGTACCACAAAACTTTGCACAGTGTAACCATATTATCCGGCGTAAATCACACAATACAACTCACAGCTATATCAACGCTTATTGGGCATGGTCTACGGCCTTCAGTTAGGACGTTAACTGCACCCCCAATGAAACTTGAAAGGCATTCGCGCCGTCACGTGATCAAGCGGCAAAGCACGTGGGAAACGCGGTGCGCGTTGATCAACAGAACGCGAAATGTGACGCGTCGAACAAATTCCGCCCGCATAAAATTCCGAACCTTGCGCGCGTCTGTTCGTGTGCGTTCCTTCTCTCCATCCTCCATCATCGTTCCCGTCGTCGTCGGCGTCGTCAGCCATGTTTCCGCCGCACATGGACCGTATGTCGCAGGTGTTGTCGCGTTCATCCTCAGCCGCCAGCATGACTTCTATGGCATCTATGACTAGCATGGAGGACGAAGCTAGTTTTGCGAGCATGTCGACTATCCTTTATCCAATGGCCGCTATCGACCGTGAAGATCCTCCGAGGCGGACGCGAAAGAGGTTCAGCAGCACTCAGTTAATGATGCTTGAGCATCTTTACCATCAATCCTCGCACCCTACGCGCGAACAGCGCGAAATTCTTGCGAGAGAAGCCAATATGTACGTGTCTTACCCCACTCGGCTGATTCGACTTCTGACCATTTCCCCTACCTCTTGTGGCTCTAGCGAGTTGCGCTCGGTCACTGTCTGGTTCCAAAATAAGCGGCAGACCGAGAGGAAGGTGGCTTTGAGCGGTGTCGGAGCGACATCAAATACCGCACCACATTTTCCGACCCTTGACGCGCATGCGCAAGCTCACCATAACCGTTCACATGAAAAGTCAACACGTTCGAGACGCATGTCGGGCCCATCACAAGCGCGTCCGTTCCATACCCCAACTTTTACTTCCTCTCCCACCCTCTCATCTTCGGGATCCAGCACACGGACAGTGCGCACACATTCTCAGCCGAACCTGAATATCCACCACACGCATCGGCACCAGTCCAAGAGCTCAACGAGCTCTCTTGGTCGACCGACTCTCGACGACGTTGCATCACGCGGAGAGCGGCTACACCTTCGGACACCTACGCGAGCTACACGCAGTCTGCCTCATTTGGACTTGAATCACACCAACGATATGACTGACGACGAAGCCGCACTATGGTCGCATATGCCATCGTCCCCGTTGAGTCCAACGGATTCGCCCTCTGCGTTCGACCGCGACCGTGAGCTGCTCGACTTCTCGAAGACGCTTCCCCGACGGCACGTCACGCTTGAATATGCTTGCGCCGCAGCGCGTGTGTCGCGACGGCATGTGAATGACGAAGACAATGATGTACTGCCTCAGCTGGCGATGGACATTGATGAGGAGACGGGGGGTTCTGGACGGATGCTGGTAACGGATACTGGTGGAGACACGGAAGATGAGACAGAGCATGAAGCCATCACCCCCCAAAGCAGCCAGAATAGTATTGGCCCGAGGCGGGTTCGATCTCATGCGATTCTGTGGGATGGGAAGGAAGTGCCAGCGGATCAAGAAGTGTCTAATAAAGAGTCTCGAGATGCAGATGTTATGAACGCCGCGCTCGCCCTGTGTGGGCTTGCAGGGATCTGAGCAGCAAGACGCAGCGATGCGGGTGGGCTTCGCATAGTCAGGAGCTGGGCTTGGACAGCTAGTTGGTTTCTTCACTCTGATACACATTTCATGGGCGCTGTTGATACCATCGTAGCACTCACATCATTCATACGAACATCGTTGCAAACCTCTATAATCCCTTCTAGCAGTACTGTATCGCATATCATCGCCCCGCCAAAACGCTTGTATATACCATGTACACATAGCAACTCTCACGACACGTAAAATCTGCAAGGAAAATCTGATAAAACTTGTTTGATACGGGTTAGATAGGTTATATCATTTGGATGGAAAGCGATTGACGACTGCAGGTTTGACCTACTTCGGGAAAGGTACAAGGAGCTCGTCCTGGATGACGTGAAAGAGGGAGAGGGGAGGGGGAAGAATTGTCTGAACCACCGGCTATGCTCCTCCCTGCTGTGAAGAGGGAAAAAGCGCGACAAAAGTCAAGCACTAAGACGTCCAGCTCTTTCTCCGCCCTGTAATGGCACAGACAAGCCGTGATAACCTTGAAGAGGTCTAAAGGCGAGTCTGCAATTTGACGAAAGGTGCGTGAAGGAGAGCTGCCACGTCAAAAAATCTTCCTTTATATTGCTCCCGGCCATTGCCGCCCTTGAAGCGCGCTTCAAGCGCTTACGGATCTCTATCCTGTACTCGACCCACTGTGCAAGACTATCATGTCCCGCCGACTACCAAGTCTATGGTGGATGTTTTGTGACGGTTGACTTTTCAGCGCCCGGCGCAGCTCTGCCGGGCATTGTTTGGTTCTACCTGCTATATCGGGATACCAGGACCCCGAATCCCCCGAGACGCCGTCGGTGGAGACACAGCGCTCAGCGCCGCTTCAGCTGCAACCACTACGTCCGCGTACTACTCTCTTGTTTTTCGCTTTTTTCTTAGTAAGTGACCACTATATAGGATGGTTTCAGTTCTTACATTGTCTATACAGCAATTTGAACCGCTACTGGAAGTATGTTACACAGGATAACGGCCTTAAACTATGCAAACCCTAATAGTGGGGTTCGCTACTGAGTACGCGGTACGCGTACTTTGACGTTCGTCCTGCGCAGGGCATGTCTGACAATTCTGGTTAGTTAATCGCCATAGTTAGCATACATCCCAAGTGCTATTACTTAACTCCCACTAGTTATATACATCCATCATTGCACCGGGCATGTTGCATGCAAGACTTTCAGCTGCTGTATGTACATTGTCACAATGAAGGGTCGCAATGCTAACGATATAACCCGAACGTTTTATAGGCGAGTAATGTGGTGTGCCGCTGCACTACGAGGACGACACAACTTCATCGTATGGATCCTGCCACACCACAATGATTGTATCACTCCCCGCTCGCCCCCAGCCCGCCCACTGCCAACGTCTATCCGCGCCACTCCAGCTTCGGCGACCGCTTCGAGCACGGCTGCAGGGCTCCTCAACTGGAACCGTATCCTGCGCTTGCATACGCGCTGGAGTGAGGGGCTCGACATGCACCCGTCCATCGAGTCGACCTGTTGCACACAATCGAGAGCGTCCGCGTCAAATTCGGATAGTCGCCCATCCAATTCGCCATCGCTGACCACGCTGACATGCGTCGTAGCGAGGTGTGGGCGACCATTCAGTCGATGTGCCTCGACTGGGCGGTCCTTCAAGGGCGCATGAAAGAGGAAGAGTGCGAAGAACACGAGCAGGTCGCGGTCCCCGCGGTGGCGAGCGCAATCGATGAGGAGCAGATGCAAACCACAATCTGCAAGCTCGTCTCTCGCGCACCACGGATACGCGCGTACGGCGTGGGTGTTCCAGGCATAGTGCGAGAGCCTCAACGCCTCAACGCCGTCGTCTGCGTCGGGTTCCGCCATCCACGTCAATGGTGAGCGCGACGTCGACATGGACGCTTCGGGCTCGCGCGAGCGGTCTGAATGTGGAGCACGAGCACGACCTTCGCTGACGGATCGACATTGTCAGCACGGTTTTGGGCGGTGACATCGACGGCGCGGTTGCGCTGTCCTCCGTCGCCCCTGAGATCTGGGACATCAACGACATGGCCCTCTCTCGTCGTGGGTTACTTCTGTCCATAGATCACTTTTCCGGAATGACGTCTCATGCATTAAAAGTAGAACTCACGCTGCGCTGCAAGTGTGCGAGCCCGCGCGACACGATGTGGCTCTCACTGTGCTGTCATCGGTGGGCAGCCTGTACAGTAATGTCACTGACTTTTCTGGTCCATTCCTCTCCATCTTTACTTAAACATAATATTCGGCACTGGGTTCTAGGCCTTATCGATATCCTTAGCCTGTTATTAGTTGTCGGTCTTTCATATTGAAGCGGACTCTTGTTTGCCTTCAAGAAGACAAATTAAAAAAGCACTTCATACATGCTTGTTATGAACCACGCTCTCTGTCCTATGTCGAGGGTATCAGAGAGTTGTGTTCAGAGCTTTGAAAATGCAACTGCAGAGCTCAATATTCGCAGATGGTGTTTCGTAGCCTGTGTTCCTGAAGCGCCCCTCTCCTGGAGGTGGAACATGACTAGTGACTTATGGGCGCAATTACGACAGGTGAGCACCAAGTAATGAATGAAGTGTTGTGAAATATAATTGAGAGTGGCCCACCAAAAGCAAAGATGATACTGACCGTAGCCCAACTCTTCTACCTCATGCTCAACTTGTCGAAGTGTCCAGTCGTGGGGAGAGTTTGGGGTCCCGTCATCCCAATACAGCCTGCAAGACCAAACAATGCCCGGCAGAGCTGCGCCGGGCGCTGAAAAGTCAACCGTCACAAAACATCCACCATACAAGTCTGCGATGCCTTATGACTACCAAGTGATTTTATCTCACCCATGTCATCCACTATGAGAGTGCGAAAAGTACTCGACCCAGGGTCGGTCGGCAGCCAATCAGGACCACACAAATGCCGACATCTGTCGCAATAACTGACTTACTATTTGACCTCCAGCTGTTTCGTCTCGTATCCCGCAGCTACTTGGTCGTTCAACATCCAGGACTCGGTGGCAACAAGATCTCTATGGCTCCACTATCATTGCACAGCAAGACAGCTTACTCGTAGTAAACTCTGTCGGTCTGCAAGACTTTCACTTGCTCACGCCCACAGTCTTCCAACCCTCGGTTCCTGAAAGACACGAAGAGATCGGTCCTGACCGCTTCACTACGGTGGCCACTCGATGCGCGGTTTTAGGAGGTCGTCAGTCGTTGGAGAAGAGGTGAAGCCGGAAAGGAGGAAACGATGGTCACTGTTCCGCCCGCGGACGGACAACGTTCTCTCGATGCCACCAAGTGACAGCAACGACGACAACGCGTCGTCGACCGTAGCAGATTCGACTCCGGCGAGTACCTCTGCTTCGGTATCTCCATCGCCTCTCCCCTCGACGAGAAGCACGTTTTCTACGCGACGTATGAGTTTGGCCAGCTCTATAACCTCAATTTTCGAGGACACTCCGTCGCGTAGTCGGGCGGTATCTCCCCTCGGGCAAGTTCAAGAAGATGCAACCATAGGTCCTGGACAAATCATAGTCGGCGCCGACGGTTTGCCGACGTACGCAAGCGTCACGCACCCCTCTGTAGAGACCACCTATTACTTCACGCCTACGTCCCCGTTTTCGATGGTGCTTCAGCAAGAGGGCACAGGCATAGAACGTGCGCTGTATCACATCAGCGTGGGTGTAAATGTTTGGATGCCGAGTTGCACCGTGACAACTGTCAGACGAGGGTCCGATGAGGACGGCCCTATCGTTGCTCAATTAGAGTGAGTTCGTCGCATAATCAGACGTCTGCGTTGGACGACTTACCAAGGCGTCTAAAAGGCTTGGTATCTCTGCTATACCCGCTACCATCTTGATTGGAGACGTATCTAAGCCCGTGAACCAGGTCTTCTTTCGGAAGAGTACAACTAGCAAGTACGTCACCAATGTCCTGAGACTCGAGTCTCCAATTGAACTTTTGAGTGCAGCACACGATTATATTTCGTCGGCGACGGTACCGCGATCAAATGGAAACTGGGTGCGAACGTATGGCAGGTACTGTCGGAGATTATCGCATTGAGTGTCTTATAAACTGACATCGTTGTTGGCACGCAGGCATATGCCGGGCCGGCGCTGGTAGCTAGCTTCGACCCATCACCACCACGCAAGCTCGCGCTGCGCCCAGCAGGACACAGTCTATCAGACCATCTCGTAACCTCCATAGTACTTCTGATGCGCGAGCACCTCACTCCTTTAGCGGGTATGCGTGGAGACGCTGCCCAGCTTTTCAACTATTCGCCCCATTACAACTACCATGAGTCTTGACACTCGCCTTACCTCCGGCTCCATAAAAGCGTCCATCCCACTTTCTTGGCACTACACCCGTATCATTGTGCGTATCATATACCTGCTTGTACGTCATGCGCATTCATGTAGCATACTGCTGTCAACTAAGAGTTTGAAGCGCCAATTCATGTAACGTCGCGATCACTCGACTGGAGGCCGATCATATACTTGTAAGTACTAGGGCCTGGCGATCGTGAACAGACATGCAGCGGCAAGAGCTAGAAGGCGCGCTGACGGCCATACACGGGCAGAACAGCTGGTTTAAGGAGCGCCTCGCCCCTGGATGGCTTTGGCGAAATCGCTGTGAACATGACCCCCGCGCAAATACCGGCCTCGGCTGACCGGTGGTCATACCGTCTCAGCGTGCTGAGAGTGCAGGCCTGTCGCCGCCGGACAGCATCATCGCCCGTACCCGTCGTGGACACGGCGACAGGTCTTGTGGCCTCGTCTGCAGGCACGCTGAGCGAACGACGATCACCCATATGCGACACACGCGCTAGCTGTATTGTGGCGCCGGCCCGAGCTCCGAGGACCCATGAACCATCAACTTATTAGACGTCTAATGTAGAATACACCGGGGGAGTAAAGAAAGAACGGTGGGCATCATCTTGTGCGGACGAGCGCACTGTTTGGGCGTAGGATGTGTACGTGAGTGAATGGTAGACTACTGCGGGGCTTAGTGTGCGTGGTCACGATGCGTGAGGTATCAATGACCACGGACAAAGACATGAACAGGAAAAGTTCGTTCCGGGTCAGTGAGGGGATGGTAACTAAAGCAAGGCATTAGCACGTAAATAGAAGGTCCATGAACAACAGATCGAGTCCGTGTGATGGGCGTGGATGTGGATGAATGGGTCTGAGGGGAGGAGAGGGAGATGATTTCCGATAGTTCGTCCATAGCCTAAGTCCGTATAGTCCGGCCAACACAGTGGAAGGTGTTCAAGGTGCGTGGGATCCTGCCCGCGGAGGCGCGACGCGCCTGCCTAAAGACGTGCAAAGACGCTCGCGACGCCGATGATTGCACCAAGCATGAGAGCTGGTACAACGCCTGCAATGGTTCGGACGGCACCACTTTGACCGTTGAATGGAACATATGGTGAGCTTGATTGAGTCGCAGTAGCAGTAGTGTCACCACCACCGGTGCCGCCACCAGTCAAATTCGCGCCGTTGGGCTATATGGCGTTAAAAGTAACAAAGTGAGTCAGCGGCAGTCATCTCGAGCTAAGGTACAGGGAAGTAACGTACGCCGATAGGTCGTGAGTTGTCAACGAAAGCGCAGGTAGAAGACGTGCAGATACATTTTCCTGCAACCGGGTCCCAGAAGGGCGTCGAACAGTTCGCCGAAACTGGTGTCATGCATGCGTAGTCAGCGCTGTCCAATACATGATATGCACTAGATGCTTACTACGGTAGCGAAGTGCCCCATCGTCGGTCGCCTGGGCTGGGTTGGGGTTACTGGGAGTGGGTGGTTCCTCTGGACAGCCGTACTAACCGCAAACTCGTAAGCGCGCTCGAAGGAAACAAGTGCGACCGTGACTTACGCAAGTGTAGAAGGGGAAGTCAGAGAATGCGCAGTGGTTGAGCAAGCCGTCTTCGTTCTGCGGGATACCATTGCAGATCTTCATGGAAGAGTCGACTTGTGGCGTCGAGCACTTGAAGCTGTCGAGCGTGTTGAGCTGCGAGGCTGGCACAGGGTTGCGCATCCAGTCCAAAAGTTGCAGGTGCGAAATGATCCATACGTCTTGTTGTTGCTGAGCCCAGTCTAGGAACTGGTTGACCATTTTGATGGTAGAGTTGGGCGCAGCGACACCGGGATACGTCGTCTATCACATAGGAAGCAAGTCGGGGTTAGAACCTTACAGTCGACGAGACGCGGACAAAACTTACCGCAAGATGGATAGGGTGAGTGTACAAGCCAATTGGTTGCCTGCGGGAAGTTAGTTTCGTTTGCAACCCCGACGACGCCTGCTGTCAAAAGCCTACCTCTTGTTCTTGTAATGGTCACTGAACGTAGCCTGCATGTATTCCAGCGTGGCAGAATCGTTGACCGCGGATTCTCCGTTGGCAGTGTCCCTGATACACATCAGCAATTAATCACAAGGATTACGATGGAAGAACGTTGCTCACAGCCAAGGATCCATCAGGTGGACACCATCCACGCCTCTCTTATCGAAGAAGGCATACATGGGGATTTCCCAGAACCCAGGGAGCTTCGGTTCGCCGTTGCAAATGTCGTCGACGGCTAAGCAATCGTTCGCCATGCCATAATCCAGGGTATATGGCCAGAAAGCATCCGTGTCGGGATCGGTGACCGGAAGTGCAGCAGATGAACTAGAGTCGTACAAAAACTCTGCGGCTGCGAGCATCTTGAGGGTATCGACGGTGTAGTTCAGGTAAGGTGCACGGAAACCTTGGATGTCCGATAGTGGAATACCAGCCAGAGCGTTCAGAGCGATCAGGTTGCCATCAACCTCATTCTTCGGAGGCGAACCAACGTGAGTCATTCTAACGAAAAGTTAATTCAATCTCGCCAACGGTGAAATACGTGAAGGCTTACGTGTGATCCTGTAACCAAGGAAATCAGTGTTTTGGACTGTAGCCCTGAACGTACGGGACATACCGCAATCTCATTACCAGCTACGAACCAATCTGTGACCAAGGTGTAGTTCGTGTAATTGAGAGATGTGTAGTAAGTCATCTTCGGTGGACATCCATTGGGATTTTTGCGTTGAGCCAGGAATTGGTTGACGGAGTCCAGAGTATATGACTGGATGGCATCATCGGCAGTGAAGACGACGAACTGAGGGACTACAGACTACATTCAGATGTAAGTTTGGTGTACGGTGGTGAATGCCCGTATGGACTTTAGAGCGGGCGGAAAAAAAGGTATCATAACGTACCGGGTCAAGACCACCGGGAGGATCCGTGCTGGCACAGTGGCAATTTGGTAGCTGACACTTGCTAGCATCGCAGGAGTAGTTGGCGGCGGAGGAGGACGAGGTAGGACCAGTGATTGAGCCGTCTTGAGCAAGGACACCGGCGAAAAACGGCAAGGCAACGAGGAGAGCCTGTGGCAACATCTTGCTTTCCACGGAGTCCCGTTTATCAGGTGTAACTGATTATTGACTGGGAGTGGATAATAAGATAGAGAGTCTCGGGGGCGAGAGAGCAGTCGCCTGGGGAGGTAAAATAGGGCGTCGCGAGGAGAGAAGAGGGAGCGCACAGACCGTTGAAAGAGAGGCTCGGTCGGAGGAAGGTTGGCGAACGGGGACGGCAACAAAATGCCGCAACGAGTCGATAGTCTTGCCTGGCGGCGGCTGACTGGCGTCTATCACTTCTGGGGGGTGCTCTGGCCAAGAATTTTGTTCCGGACTCGGAGACCGTTGACGCCTCCGAGACGTCCAGGCGTTGACCGGAACGCTTATGACATACGACAATATACCTGAGGATCATCTGCAGTGGTGGATGTCGAGGTTGAAGTTGAGTAGGAATGAAAGCGGTGAGTATGATGCCGTGTGAAGCGGGCGAGGTAATTTGATGGATCCCATACAGATTCAGTCAAAGAAGCTGCCAGGTAGAAGGATCGTCGTGGAAATATTGCACTGGATCTGCACGAGCCCTGCCTGATTTGCTGTGGAGGGCAATGAGCTACTCCATACAGTAAAGCGGCGGCTTTGTGGCAACGACGACTGCGGAACACCGTAGAGAGGTAGGTGATTCGCACGCTATCACGCTCGGCTAAAACGAGCTATCACAGCTTGAATATCGAGGCTTGTACTGCAGTGTGTTTATGCCAAGATGATTATATCCTCGACTGCTAGTCATGACATGACCCTCGTTGATATGTTCGCAGAGCTGTCCAGGACTTTCTAGCCATGATGTCACGCGTGTGTTGTTCGTAGCCCGACGGTGCCTGCGGTTATCACAAGAGCACTCGGCTCCTAAGTGCGAACATATTCATCCTCGTTCAGTACGAAGAGAATGGTAAGAAGACAGATCAGTCCTATCACGAACAACCTACACAGAGACTTAGGAGCGAGGTAAACTCTAGCGCTGATACCAGGAACGCAGGGTTTTCGTTGCCCCTATCAAGTCTGACCCCGCATTGTGTAGCGAAATAGACGTCACAGGCACCGAGGAAAACACTGCAAGGTTCTCTTGAGCCCCTATCTCTTGAGATCCTCGACCATCGGCTAGTGTTGCCGATACCTGTGCAATCCGGTGTCTAAAATATGCCCAAGTCTATACTGGTGATCTCCGTGTACGAGTCAACTGTCCTGCACACAGTCTGCAGGGAATCGGGATAGCTCAGTATCGATTTTCAGTGACAGCACATGTGAACTTATACATGCCTATGTAGTCTTTCGGCTCTTCCACGTGTACGGTTAGTTGGAGTATAATGTAGTTCTCCAGTATGTCACTTAGGAACCCGGGGACTTGTAGGCTTGTCGGCGCTGCTTGGGATGAAAGCGCACTCTTTTTGATTGCCTTCTTGATACGGGTCGCCTTGATAGTGCCGGCCAAACGCCACTGCCTGCTCCTGAGCATAGCATGGGCTGAAAGAGGTGCATCCGTTCTATGTCGTCTACGGACGTGATACCTTCTTCGAGGATTCGATTTGGTAAGGAGCCTACCATACTTTCACACCATATCCCATGCCGCTGTTTCCATAACCTGCCCGGTTTTGGAACATATGCCTAAAATATCAGCGCCAGCAACGAGAATGAATGTAAAACGTGCAATTAGCAATATATTGTCCACTACAAATAATAAGCGTACTTTGGTCGGCCCTTCGTCCATTTTGCCGGACATTACCTCGGCTGCTCGGGTGATCTTCAATCAGTGGGGAGGCGAACCGGCCTTAAGGGAGACAACGCTGATCGAGAAGAGCAGTGGCTGCGTGCAAGACGAAAAAAAAAGTCAGATACTGCGCTGTGAAACGTATGTGCTGGAAATCCGACCAATAATATATCTCGAATATAGGATTCAAGTCGTTCCTAGAAGACCCCTCGAATGCGGTACATGCAGTACCGGTCGGAGATGCTGAGAGCGGCTTGTGTCGGTCACGGATCTGCCCACTAGGGGTATAAAGTGAACGCGCGGACAGGAAGGTAGCCACCAAGGACAGTATTGACTACTACTTTCCTCAACATTCAAGCGGTATAGGAAAGTGAATGGATGAATGTACTCACGAGGCATCCGGGCTAGTACATGAAGGAACAATGAGTAGAAAAGGTCATAACACCAGGACAGCTAGCCAGTCTGCCGCCAAATATTCCACATGGTCTACGGATGTTCCACATCTTTGAAATGTTAGAGCCACCAGACGCAGAGTCATGAGGATCATCCTTGACATCGGGTTGTCAGAGCGAGCAGCGTGCGACATGTCAAGTTTGGCGATCTATGAGCATTGATGCAATAAAGCGCAGGGTCCGTGATGGCTCTGTTCTCGGTATCAAGACGGTACAATAACAAGCTTAAACGCTTCACGATCAAACTTTCTCCCCACAACATTTAGTCGCACCTGCAAGCTATGTAAGCAAGCCGGTAACGAGCCAACGACATACATACGGTACGTGTACGTATGCCGGTGCCCGAACGTTGGAATGCGAACCTCAGCGGTCAGAACCGTGAGCGCGGTGGGAACAACCGCTGAAGAACCTAGAGATGCGCAAGGAAAATTAGTACGGCAGGTCCTGCCCTTGTTCTCGCTGGGCGACATGACTGGGGCGTCCTTGTCGTCAAGACCCATTGTTGATGTAGACACACCAGTCTTGCGTAGTGAATGACGCAAAGAAGCGTACTCGGATCTAAGGCTCCGGCTACCCGACCTGCGTGGCCATGACTGGGAAATGCCAAGACGAGTAATATTGCACCTGAGTAAAGAAAGTCAGTGACGACTGAACCTACACTTCTCACGTTCGTCTAGCGTAGCGAGCCCAAACGAGGCTGCAGGATGGCCCCTAGATTTCTCGCATACAATTATCGGATGAAACCGACCGTCTGCGGCTACAACAGCTGTAAATGATGGAAAACTACATGGATAAAACAGAATTTGACGTACAATCCAGTCATCTGGAAGCCCGATGACCGCGAGCTACCGATAAATACTGCGACTGGTCAATGTCATGGGAGACTCCAGCTATCCTAGCAGTTTCATCAGGATATGTCGAAAACAGGTAGGCTCGACGTCGCGACAGAGTCTTGTACAAGTCCGAGAAGAGTGGGAAAGCGACTGCTTACATGAAGCTTTTTAAGCAAATTCGTTGCACCCGAGCAGAGATCGCATTAGCGCATACGAGACATCAATCGTTCTTCAGATAGTATCGGCGAGATCAGTTGTGGTCGTTGGCCACTTTGTGACTCTCCGGACCTTTTCTGTGTTGATCGAAGCGCCTTTTCCCACGCTGATGGCCTTCTCCGTTCGTTAGCGCCTGATAATGGTTGCATCTTCCTACTACACTGTTGAGGGGGATGTCCTTTGAGTCAGGATGTTCACGGAAATCCATCCTATGTCTTGTTGTATATCTTCGCTTGGAGCAGTGCTTCGTATGATAAATTCAGCCGAGCTCTAATCTATTTGCTGACACAGCTCTCATTAATTTCTACAGCCTAGGTCATTTCCGCGGCCTCGGAGGTCAATGTGGAATCGTCCTGCCATATTCTTCGAAGCCATGTCATCAAAAGATAGCGAGAGGTGGACCGGCGAGTTCCGCGAGTATCTCCTTCGGTCATCCTGTACTATCTGGCAGCGGCCCAACTCGAAGGAGATCGTTTTCCGCAGGTCACAAGTTGCTCGGTAAGAATAGTTCTTACGCAGTATCCTCTTATAGGGAACTAAATCACGTCAACAGGCTTGTCAACTGCAATTACGCACAAACGTCAGTCACTTGACTCGAGCTTTGCCACGCCGGCTGGCAGCGCGCGACGTCGGTATCTAGGATCAGTCGGGGATAAGCTTCTGGGCAAATTCGAGCCCCGGAATATCCAGAAAGGACGAGCTAGCGGTCATATTGCTGATTGGACTACCGTTCTTTGCTAGGTCTACAGCTCGGCCTGCCTACGTATAGAGTTCGGAACGCCGCCGCCTACGCAAGCTCTTTTCCATCAAGTTTGTACACTCTCCCACCCTTCATCACAAATCTGATGTTTTCTCTGTCCACGGCCCTCTCGAAGTCCTTCTCTAGGTCACCATTGGTGGCGATGATATCGGCTGCAAACCCTTTCCTAATAGCTCCGAAGGGGACTTCATTGTCACCAACTATCTTCGCGTCTTCACCAAGTTCCTCGACTCTGTTTAGCCTGTCCAGACCCGTCTGCCCTTCCCACCGCAAGCTGCGTATGCATTCCCACCCCCCGAGCGTCGCCCAGCGCAAGACCGTTCGCCAATCGGCCCCAAGTCGCACCATGACCTTGAGTTCTAGTGCATTGTCCCCATGAGCGAACACTCCGGTATCGCCGCCGCATGCGATTGCCAGTTCCTCTGGCTTGCTATTTGCTAGGACCGTTTTGAAGCTCTTCGCCGCTTTCTCCCACTGCCCGGAGTTTTGGCCCAGTGTATAATAGGTCGCGAGCGTTGGAACCCATGTAATTCGCCTTCCTGACAGCAGCGGACGGTTCTCCGGGGGGCTGGACTCCGAGACTCCTTTCTCGAATAGCTCGCCGATCTCATACCCATGTTCGATAGTATCGACTGGGTCAATGAGGCTATGCAGCCTTTTCCAGCTAGCAGCCGTCGAAGCGTGCGCAGCGACCTTGACTCCAAGGCTATGCGCCTCAGATGTCATAGCCTCCAGTTCCCCCTGGCTGAATGTCGAAAAAGATCTCCTGGCAGTGTCAGGGTCCACGTCCTGCGTGCAAGCACGTGCGCGATAGTCTTCCGGAAATTTCAGCCTGCGGACCTTCAGAAGTAGCGAAGGTGATGGACGGACCTGCATAAATCTGGCACAATGCATCCGTCGCGCATTGAGTCGCCATGTTGCTGAGGTAAAGATGTCATTACCTTTATCCAGTCAGCTCCGGCGCCGATCTGTCGACGGACTGCTCGTTTGCACTCTAGCTCCCCGTCCGCGACCTCCGCACCCATGATCCCTTCGACGCCATTCCTGTTTGGGTACAGTTTATTCTTGGGGCCTTGCAATTGTTGGGCTTACGTCTTCTTTAGGGATGAACCACGTACCGTAACTGCCTGACGTTACTATCGCTCTGTTGGCGATGAAGTACCGAGGGCCAGGAACGATAGGGTTAGGGCCTGATAAGCATTTACGGAGTGCGATATCGGCATCTTCAGCTCCCTCTGTTCCTAAGTCCCTGGGATGATAACAGAAGTGAGTATTCTCGAAATTGAACAGGATAGCATTACCAACCGTACAGCTGTATATCCAGCCATCAAGGTGCGCTTTGCATGGGCTACAGCACGAATTGTTCGCTCCGCCAGGCTTTCTCGAGTAACTTGATCCTCCCAAGACACTTCGGAGTAAGGATGTAGGAAAACTACGCGGTGCAAGAGCTGTCAGGTGAATCCGATCTCACCGGGATAGCATTCAGAGACTAGAGTTTCGGCACTCACAGTGGACGTGGACATCGACAAGTCCCGGTAGCACTGTCTCCTTACGTAGATCGATTACATCCGAGTCTCTCGCAATTCCATGTCCTTGCAAGTCGTTGAACGAGTCTACATCGATGACTAGTCCGCTATCCTGTGACACGGTGATAAGCTTGTTCTTCACAACCTTGCAGGTATATGGGTCGAACAGCTCGCCAGCCAGGATCCTAGTGAGTTTCTTAGGTCCATCTGTACGCTGACTCGGAATATACATGTTCACGATACCCTGTCGCCTGCACTTATCGCGAGATGAGATGGTGGTCTCAGCAGGAGCGTGTGGGAATTTCACGCGCACATGCATGATCGCGTCCATTACGATCACTGTGCTCACCCAGCCCTGACTCTGACCGCGCCGCGGCCGGCAACATCCTTCTGCAGATGCTCCTGAGGCGTGTTCAATTAACCGGGCGGTGGCACAGCTGCTCTGAACTTTCGTGAAAGAGATCACGATCGACTTGGCGACGAGACCGCACTGAGATCACGAGAGAGGCGCGGGCGGGGACCATGGAGGCGGCTATGTAGAAACGATGGACACTATACAAGGATACATTCAGAATTGTGGCAGCAAGGTATCAGATGAATATACGGAAGTACTTAAGCGTATGACTAGTAATACAGTGATGCGAAAGCGTTGAGTTAATCATAATCAAATGGAGATCCAGCAACTACTATATTACGACGTGTTCTCGGGAGCGACTGTTCATATGGCACGGCATATCGGAACTACGACCTATATAATACAATTAGTATCCACGGCGCAGACAACAGGGATCCACTACTCTTAGTAACGTGATGCCTAGGAACCGAGAGAGTAGCCACTATTCATCGAAGTTGCTGCGACGAACGACGAAGGGACCTTCTTGGGCGAGCTCGGCAGGGTTCTGACGGAACGAACGCCAGTTGCCCACCAGAGTCGTCCCGCCGACGAGATAGCCACGGAAGATTTGAATACCGAAGTCCTGAAAGACGATGGGCTTGCGAACCAATGCGATGAGCCCGTCGTACGCACGGACGCGACCGTAGAAGACGTAGTTGTGCCAGGCTTCGGCGTGGCGCGGAATGGTCTACACAGAAACGTTAGTGGCGTTCTCGAGGCGGGAGAAACTGAGCGTACCTGGCCGGTGACAATGACATCACGCACACCAGTGCAAGGCTCTCGCTCAAAGGGACTCAGGTCGTGGAGGAGATCGTCGTCGTGGTTATCAACGGTTTCGTCCACGTCGGTTTCGGTCGTCTGGTCGGTGTGTTGGTCATCCGCTAGCTCCGCCTGAAGCACGATATCGATATTGACGCGGCCGCCGAGGTCTTCCTCTATGCGCGCTTTGAGGAACTGGGGTTCGAGTACGTCGTGGGCAGGCGGCAAATCTTCCACGCGCGACGACGTCGAGGGCACTTGAGCTGGGGAAGGATCGGGCTCAGAGGTAGTTGCGTGATTCTCGCCCTCCATGAATGAGTCAACCCAAGGAGCTTCACGGGAACGGATCCTCTGGTCGTGCTCTTCTTCAGTACGCGCCTGAAGCGCCGCGCGCTCCGTGCAGCTATTACAGGTCTCCGGATCATGCGAGTTGGGGTGGCCGGGGACGAACTTCTCGTAACTGTATACGATGCTAGCGTCATTACGGTCCTTGATACGTATGACGTCGTCGTTAATGTGGAAGACGACCTCGGGGAACCAGCCGTTCCGCAGACCCTCGTCCCACAGGTAAGAACCTTGCCCGCCCTCGGGAATGGGCACCTGCGGCGAAACACACTGCCATTCCTGAAGGCGTATGAAGAGCGGAGTGACGGTCATCGACGGCGTCCCTTCTACGTAGACAGGCGTGTTAAGCATCCTGTTAGCTTCTGACGTTTCGGGAATCTGGGCATCTCGGTTAGTGTATGGTACAATGAGCATCGGGTTCTACTTGCCAGCATACGCCCGCTGAAGTCTCCCGTCAAAGTCCCGAACTCATAGGGAGCGGTCAGGTTGACCCAGAAGGGATCGGTGCAATCGATCAGGCGTTGAAAACAGGAGTCGAAATGAATGCTGTGAAGTTCCATAGCGGTTGGGTTGAGCTCCGCGGCAGGGTCCAGCAATCCACGCGCTGGGGCACGTGCGGCATTGACCGCGTTAAATTCGTCCCAATCGACTCGCGTCGGGTGGACCCAGTCGTGCCCTAACGCCTGAGCCTCTTGGCGGTTTGCTGGAACATGGGCCCCAGCGACAACAGAGAACGCTTCAGAACGGCCGAAGTAAAGAAGACGGGCGGCGATGCTAATTAAAGGTGGCATGAGGGTAATCTCAGACGAGTAATGGATCCGCTGAGTGACCACCATCTCCGCGTCACGATAAGGGGGGTACGGCCCATGAGCCGTGTTAACTGTGAAGGGGAACGCGCCCATGTATATATTGTCGATCGGGACGAGGAAATGGTTGTCCGGAACGTGAAAGACAGGGTAGCGGACCATATTGATAACGAATGGGCGGACCAGCTCCTGGAGCTCACTCCGTCGTTGAAGCGACTCGTTTGCAACTTCCTCTGTTGCTATAGTTCAGAGTGCGGCATGTAATACGACGTGGAACGAACATACCGTCATCCGATGTATGCCACATGATCCATAACGCTAACGCGTTCACCTGGTTATCAAGCGGCCAGTTATTGAGCTCATCTTTACCCTCATGGAGGCGTGCTCGGACGAAGGCGTCGATGAAGACGCGTACGTTTGCCCAGTGGATGAGCTGTGCCGCATTCATGCCATCGTTCTCCATGAGCATGAAGTAGATGTTCCAGAGGTGGTCATCGACATGACGGTCAAAGATGTCACCGCTACGGACTACTCGAAGCGTCCTACAGTAGGACTGCAGCTGCTTGTATAAGCTCGAGGGGTATAACGAGAACGCCGGAAACCTTCGCTCCGCTGCGGAGATGTCGAACTTGCATCTGAAAATGCGTGAGCCAACGTCGTTCCGATTGATGCTCTGATAGACATGTCTGCAGCTCTGCAATGCAGAAGCGAGCTCTTGTGGAGGTCCGAGTGAGGCGACTGCGAGGACGACGATGTCGTCGAGGACCTCGCCAGGTACACGCGGCAGCAACGTCGAACTGTGCTGACCCATGAAAGGGAAGAGTTGTACTGAAGGGTATCAACGGGTTGTAAGGGTTGCGAGGAGACTGTAGCGGGGGTCGGTGGGATGCATGCCGGCAACCTGACTGTATAAGAGCAAGGATGGTAGCGCTGTAGAGAGTCGGAGTGAGCGATATTGCAAGTGAAGCTCAGCTGCCGGCGCCAGCGCCAACTGTTCGGGATTTTGTGCATCTCAGATCCAGCATCTGCCTCACTGTCGTAACTCCGTCAATTGGTAACTTCCTCTGAAATCAGGTTCCATCAAGTCAGACACGGCGTTTGGAAGTCGCCATTCGCTGTACGGTCCGTGGTGCAACGTCGAATTTTCCGTTCTTTCGTCCTGGCCAATAAATTAAGGTTCATGACCTCCTTCCTTTTTCAGAATCCTCCGCTTACCGCTTCGCGTTCGCAACACTCCTGCAACCCTTCCATCGGCCTCTCAAGGCTGCCCCGCACATCGTCCTCCTTTCATCTATTGACTATCGCAACTTCGCGGGAGAACTGTCCTTCCAGTCCTCTCGGCTCGAACTTTCGCCTGAACGTGCGCGAGTGTCGGCTCAGATCAGATCCAGCTCTCAGGGTATGTCCATCGCATCACATATAGCCTCTAACCTGTTCTATCTCGTCGAACTGAACAGGGATAGTCAGAGTTAACACATATTGTGTGCGAGAACTCGCCACCGCCGCCATTCGGAACCCTAAGTTCTGAAGGGGTCGCCATCGACAGTTCATCGATTGTTCGTCAACCACTGCCGAACCATCCATCCGTAACAACAGTGCTCATGACGCACTCAGGTAGACCACATGTCTGTCTCGCTGAAGCAATCCATTCCCGAGGCTTTCCACCACTTCCACGCCTATCCAAAAGCAGGTTCCGCGAACCTTCCCGCTCTTCCGAGTAGACCACGTCTTTGCATCCGGTCATCCATGAAGAGACGTAAGGCCCGAAGGGCCCATGGACAATACACTTCAATAAGAGGCTCATAGGAAGACATACGTCTTTCCCGCATTGTTTGCGCTTTCCGGCGCGTTCGCATTAGAGGCATCAACTCGTGCTCCTCCCTTTCGTTGTCCATCTTACGACTGCTGCCGACCTGTCTTTCATCCCGGCTCCTAACCTCTCACAGTGCATCAATGTGCGTACGTACACGCTGCGTACCTTGAAAAGAATGATGGATGCCGTAAAGCCCTTTGTTCCAGGATCAGTGCAGTGCAGTGAGCAGTGCCCGCTACTCTATCATGTGTCGTAATCTTGTGTCCTCAGCGGGACCCCAAGTATGTTACGTTGCAGCTCCCGTCCCTCTGGTTCTAATCGAAACGGTCCACTATCCCATCAAAAACTTTACCTCCTTGGGGAAATACGCGTACCGAGACACAGCCCTTGACCGTCGCCAAAATACTCGTCCTCCTTGATCATGCTAGTGGGTTGACAGCTCGCTACGCCATCGCGGTGGACTTTACTTTATTGCAGACGATTGACAAGGACAGTCGCCAAGATATCACTTGACACTACGAAACCCGTGTCTTATCGTACGTTGGAGCTACCCTAGTTCTCGCGGCGTCGTTACAGGCCAAGATCGTCCTCGTGCTTTACGCGCAGTCCTCATCTTACACCCAATTCTCGCTCGAAGCATCACATCTTCACTCGCGTTCATATAAAACTCGTCACAACGTCCGACCTGCCGACGGCGAAGTGGGTTCAGGACCGGTTTCGATTTGTATTTGGACCGTGCGAGGTCCAAGTCCTTCGCATCATTCTGCTTTAATTTGTGCCTCCGCCGTTGTTCGTTCTCACCAAGCTCAACATACAATGGATGCAACTCCGACGAGCGTTCCGCCATCATGTTGGTTCCTAAGGTCTTCTCAAAGTAGTTCCCCACCTGGAATAGGAAACCGAACTACATTTTTTGCAAGAGAATCCCGATCAACGCTCCCATAGCGCGCAGCGTCGTCATTTTTGACGATCACGTTGTATGTATGCTTTCAAACTGCGACTCATACTAACCAGCGCTTCCGATAGGTCGTTCCGTCGAGGCCAACTCAAGCTTCCCCACATGTTCTCTCCGACATACTCATGGCTTTACGTACAACTTCGCTCAGAATGGCGACGACAATAACCAATGCTGATCGGAAAACTCCCTTCCCTGCGCCGGGACACTCGTTTGAGGACATCCCAGCCGCACGAGTAGCTATACCATTGGTGTTCGGCCCTGTCGACTGCGTTCCTAGCGTTAATCAGAAGTCATGAAATATCTGCGTTCTGGACGATACCTCCATGGGGTGAGTCTTGCCTTCTGGTACTAGGAAATCGCTCCGTGCAGCTGTATCATCTGAACATAGAAGACATGCTTACCGAGCCGATTTCGCGTCCTCCAACGCAAGACATCAAGAAGCACGGCCATCGTCCTGATTTATGTCATTTTTCTCATCGCTCAGCGTAAGGAGACCGATGGCGGACCTTTTCACTCGCCTTGGAAAGTAATTTACGTTGGTGGGAATATAGCGGAAGGTTCGTATCGTCGTGATGTCGTTACTGCTGACTCCGGGCAACGCGAATTCCTCGTTCGACTTTTGGCTCTATGGGCTGAGATGGACGCAGTTTGCCGCGACGGCGATGATTACTAGAAAGGGTATATCATTCTACCAGAGCGCAGTCTTCTGCCTGCGACCACGGCAGCACCGAGTCAACTTTAATACACATTATTTCCAGACTTTCGAACGACATCAGCAGGCACAGCGCGATCCTAAATCGTCCTCTGCCCTGTTGAATGTACGTCGCCCCAGCCACGTTTTGGAGCTCTCCACATGCTTGTCCACGTTAGTCTACGATCACTGTGTGTCCTAGTTTTATGTCCGCTAACGCTTGCACATCCAGCGCTTGGTTCCTTGATTGCACCTCCGCCCCCCCTTGTACTACAGCACTGCATGACATTCCACAGGACATATGTTCAATCGGGCAGTCATCATTATGTTCCTAACCGATACCGGGGCGATCAAGATCATCCATTTAGCGCCTACCTCCCCATGATCTCGTATCTTACTGCCTTTCAAATTAGCGGCCTTCTTTTTCTCGGCGAATGAATCGGCATTTCTTGTGGCGTGTAGTATTAATTGACCCTGTTTAACCCAGCTGACATCAGGGTGAGACCACTACCTAGGGTTAGGACACGGTGAGTAGCATTGTTCATAGCAAAGAGATACTGGTTAGACTGACTGGCGAATTTCAGCTGTCTCCCTTGCTATGGTAGTACTACGTGTACTACGTACCTTCGTTATCTGGATGCCATCGTGCAACGTGACGTGGTCGGAGTTGGCGAGTAGCCTCGTGTACTCGCCATATCGCGCCCAACGCTCTTGAGCGCACCGAGCGAGGGTAAAGGTAAAGTTTTTAGGAAATCTCTACGAGCTGTCCGATTGCTGATAAAGATGATGCTGCGTACTACGACGATGCACAGAACAATCAGAGTGTCCGCGACCAATGAACCTAGTTCCTGAACTACGGGCATCTTGTGCATCGACGACATTCATAGTCAGAAGATGTTCTAGGTACCGTCTCGATCTTTTGAATTGGCTAAGCGAAGACTATAGGCTTACTACGGTCCGCAGGCTCATGCTATCTGTCTTCTAAACTCGAGCCTTTCGTGACTCCGCAGCTAAGCGCTGATTGCAGGGGATTGTTCGTATTCGATGTCCTCGGAGTTCCTGATACTTACCATTCCACTGGAATGGAAGCCTTATTGGGCCGTAGTCAAGATCAACAGGAGTCTAGGTTCGCACCCCGATGACATCAAGGCGGATGGCCAATATCTGGTCCGCATTCACCATAGCTCGGTGCTGCACTGCATTTCCTCGGTACGTCGTCGCCTATTTAATAATGATATGTTGCTCATCACAGCATTCAGATGACCCAGGTCCCGGGAAGTTGGACAATGTCAAGAAGATAGGTAACATTGTCTGAAGCGTCGGAGTCTCGTGTGTCGAGGAAGCTTCTTGTGTATAGCGGCGAACGAAGCTGAAACACGAGGAAACACTCTTAGCCGTAGGCCGGGGAAAGGTTGGCCGGTTGCAATGAACGCGTTCCTTTAACTGAATACAGACAACCGCCAACAGAACCGTGCTGATGAAGACCCTCGTATTTTTGACTTCTTGGGCGGCGTACCATCAGTGAGTACGCACTTCGTTATGTCCATTATATGACAAAGGTAAAAAGGCACCGATGACTCCTTTCGGATACAGGGTCGAGAAAGAGGGAACTAATGGGTCGGATGTTTTTGAGCCTGTCGCGGTATTCTCTCACTAGACAAGGACCTTCTACGTCGTTGATGTTTTAAATGTGCTCAAGTCCGCGGTCCGCCACAGCATGTGTGTGCATGTCTAGGACATCGTAACTCCCAGACTTGCAGTCAATGCTCGTACGTCGCCTCGAGGCCTCACTTCTCACTTCTTCTGATAAATGTTCCGTTTCTTCGTTGCATAGGTCTAGACGTACCCTCTACCGACATTAAGATATGTAGCTTGATACTAATTCTATCAAGACCTCGAAAATTTCGAGCTACCTTGGATGCAATGTTGAGAAATTCGTCGCATGTGGTAAAGCGTAACTCTCTCCGAGAGTCTCGCCCATTTGACCTACTGGGAAGGCTTCACTAGTGACGAATGTGTGTCGTGCAGCCCCAAAAACAACCAGAAACATCGGGACATCTTCCAAGCGCATATCCGGATTTATTGCATGGGTCGAGTTGTTATCCAGCAGAGCTGCATTTACCTGTGCAAATGGGCCATACCGGCCTCCCACGCGGTTTTGTGTAAGTTTTGACTATAGATCCCTCATGACTGCTCACTCATAGGCATTCACTTGAGCTGTTCGCTCATGTCTCCACTGGCCTCGACGATACAAGCCCGGCCTGCGGCATCTTGGAATTATCCACGTGGAAGACAGCGTCATCTCATATGGAAGTCGCTCTTGACATGAACTAAATGCCTAAGGTGGGAAGACGGTCGCTCACCTCCTTCAATGCCGTTTGTACAGAATTCAGTATTCCATTGAACCACGATAAACAACTCAGGTTTCTCGGGACATCACAACCTGAAGATATACCGTCCACAAATAATAGACATGATCATGAATATCACTTGGACCTAGTGAGTTATATTTTCAAGGTGAGTGTGTACGTCCAGTATCTCGACGGATCAGTGAAAATAGTTCCTATTTGCTAGCGCCACGCCGTAGTCCGGAAAAGGAAGCAATGTCCCATCCAAGCGTTCTACGTGCTCCGAGGATCTACTTTGTGGGCTAGAATGCGAGCGAGTGCGGATACTGTGGTTCAACTCGGTCTGGATGACCGTGGTCTGCTGGAGAATCCGATGCCAAGATTCAAACGTACGGCGCGGATTCCCTGTACGCCTACAGGTAAAGAGCAGCTCGGTTGGCCTCGGCTCACTACAGTCTTTCTGATGAATGTTCGCAGATATTGCCAGATCCTGCCTTGTTACATGATGACATGATCCGGAACTGCAAGGAAAACGGAACGCCAAAGAACAGACAGGTTCAAAGAATATTCCAAGGCGTGATTCAGCACGGGTGGTTTCTGATATCTACAGCACCATAGCCCGCCTCCGGTCTTCGACCAAACGAGGACTACAGTCCCAGGACTTGGGCCAGAAGTAGAAGACCAAATCATTCTCGCCCATGCTCGTTCCCGGTACTATCTTTAGCAAGGCGCATACAGAAGGTGTAGAGGGGAAGCTCGTACGTCTAAAATATCACGGAAAATTATGCCGACCTTGAGCTGCGTTCTAGCCGAGGGAGTGATACTCACTTTGCACAGCTTCACTGACACGAGACATTCATATCCCCACTCTGTTATCTAGGCGTCAGGACCATAAGTGCAGCATCCCGGCTCGAGAGGGCTGATGTCAGTTCTCGTGCCGCCACGAGTGATGTCACGGGGGACCGGACGGGTATGACACCCATTGAACAAGAAGTTAAAGTGTCTCCGCTTCGTATGAACCTTGAGAGGTCCAGACAGCAGCCCGCTATGAGATTCTCAATGCGCCGACCAAGGCGGAGCTGTGCACCCGAGCGTAGAGGTGTGTTGTATCCAAGATTGATCATGGCGTTATTGCTCAGTGACTATCAAGCAGGTACATGAATTCAGTATCATGAGATGTCGTCGGCTTAGAATTCAAGTCGTGCCTCCCACGATATTCGCAATAAGACGCAGGGATCGTACCAGCTGGTCTAGGCTATATCAACTTTGCTCAGTGGTTCTTTGTCTGCTACCCAGGGATAAGCTGCCTTCGGAAAACCTTGTTTCGATATTTGCGTATGCGGGTCTTCCATGCAAACGACATCATGTCGGTCCCGCAGCTATGTTAGTATGATCTAAATAGAACATATCACATTGACAGTGCACTAAATGACAACACGGCCTTCTAATTGGTGGACGATCGAATTCTCACTGTGTCGTCCCTTACGTTTAGATACGTCGTAAGGTAAGTATCGCCGCCCGCAGTGTCCAGAACCAGCGGCTGCGCATCTTCTCAGAGCTAGGCCTACAATGGTTATCCGAGCCTCGTCGGTGCTTCACGATATCATTCTGTTGAGTCACAAGAAGTGTACAGATGGTGTTTGAGCGGTTGTTAGTAGAGGGAAGTAAGGTCGAGCATGTACGTTGCACAACCGCCCTCTTTTCCAGCGTTTGCAGCTGGCTACAGCATTTGAAACGCCACCAAGGCATATGAGCCTGAGATCCATTGCAGTCGTGCGCCGTATCTCGCTAAGGGCGTAAGGTGCCTGATTTAATATGGTGTGTGCCGGTAGAAGCGAGCCCTTCAGTCGGGACACACTAGCCAAATAAGACGTCCTTGCGGGCGACGAATATGCCATGAGGTTCCAGACTCCAACAGTCTCCTGCGCGAGGTAGCGGGAGAAATGGCTTCATCCCAAGGCGGCTTTGAAGGTTTGATCCCATCAGGCCACACACTAACCGAACGCACTCTCCCTTACCTCGCTATAGAGACTGGTATCAAACATTGGGTAAACAGCGTCTATAGAGCGCTAATGAGCGTTCGGACTTCGAATTCAACGTTTCTCGTACTTGATTATGTAACATACTGGAGAATAAACTTGAATCCTGTTTGGGACAACTCATCTGGATGTTCTCGGCGTGCTGGCTGAAGCTGAGAAACTGCCCTATGAGGTGTTGATTTGGATTCTCTTTGCAGCGAAACTCAGCGGCGAGGAGCTGTTCAGGTCTTGCAGGAGCAGATACACTTCCTTCGAGTTGCCACAGTGCCGTGACGGCGCATTCGACTTGAGTCGCGTCGCGTCCCTAACATATCGTCAGGAAATACAACAGCGGCTGCCTGGTTCATGCAGAGTGCTACTTGAGCTCCTCGCTCTCAGCTTCGGCCCTGGGCAAGTGTTACACACATTATCGCGAAATGTCTTCCGGTGTTTCGGACCTTACGGCCGGAGCCCGGCGGACTCTGCGACAGACCTGTCGACGACGCCTGCCGTAGAGGCTCCAAGGGCAGCTCATTGCATACGCGTCGCACAATCCTGCACAAATACAGCATGCCCTACATATAGTAACGCGTACGAGACTTGTTGTCTACTTCTTGCTTGTTGCATCTCGCCGGGCGTGTCAATACGAGCCTCAAGTCACGACGGTATCACGCGTCGTATTCTCAATGGGAGAGGTTACATAATCAAGTACGAGAAACGTTGAATTCGAAGTCCGAACGCTCATTAGCGCTCTATAGACGCTGTTTACCCAATGTTTGATACCAGTCTCTATAGCGAGGTAAGGGAGAGTGCGTTCGGTTAGTGTGTGGCCTGATGGGATCAAACCTTCAAAGCCGCCTTGGGATGAAGCCATTTCTCCCGCTACCTCGCGCAGGAGACTGTTGGAGTCTGATGAGGTTCGACGTTCAACGCTGAGTGTAACGAGTCCGCTGTCGAATGTCAGCGGTGTAAGGTTTCTCAGTCATATCCTCTGCGCTGGGCCACTCTCTACTTAATTGCCGTCGTCGCTGGGCAGCGTGGGTCAAGGTTGAGTCCAGACGTTCGACATGGACGTCTTCACGGCACGGAACGTAAGATTCGGTTGCTTCTGGCCGCCTCAGGTGGAACTGTGGCACACGAAGCGAAGCCGCACATCGTTTCCAGGACTTGCGAAACGGACCGCTCGCCTCCTAGTAAAATGATATAAGTCATCAGCTGCATGCCAGAAACGTCTGTCAAACTCACGCGGCAACCCGCACTTCTGCAGGAACTTAGAAGGATAGCGCTTTCATGAAAGGTGGGTCGTGTTTCTGAGGAGTCTCCTTTTGACGTCCTTAGGGCGCCGCACGAGTGGCCTTGCAATTGCAAAATGCCGTTTGTCTGACAACGTGCCCCCTTCGTCACATCACGATCTACTGTCATGATATAGCGAGAGAATACACACGGCTGCGCCGTTCGAATTCACCCAAGCGACAAGTGAACAGTAGGGAAGAGTTCACGTAAACCCCACATAGCTCGCGTAGCCCTGGCATGAGAGCACATGGTGTGGCGGCGGCTTGGTATCAATTAACCTCCGCTCGTCCACTGATGAAGCTTGAAGCTTGCTGAGCCCAAGTACATTCCTATCGGCTGTCGGCCGCGCGCATCATGCCATGAGGAGGCGCTGAAGCGCGTCGGTGGAATGAGAGCGCAGACTGTGAAGAGATCGTGTGCAGGTCAATGAATCGAGAGGCCAAGACGAAAATGAGGCAAAACTGCTACAGAGCCATGTGACAGAGTATCTGAATAACATGTGAGTCAGCGAAGCGAGTTGGCTCCATTTTACAGCTTCGAGCATATAATTGAGGTGGGTATCACGTACATAGTTTACATGGGAGGCAATTAGGATATCCAAGGCAGTCGAGTGTCGAGAAACAATGCATCGTGATGTCATGTCAATATCTGGTTTCGAAGATCCTCAAACTTTGCGGCTTCTGCTTCTGCTTGCTCGATATTATTCAAGAGCTTTCTTTCACGAGCCTGAAGTCGCTGTTCCATCCCTATGACTAGAAGTCGTACTTGTTCAATGTAGGCCCTGTTTACTGCCGGGTTGGTGACTGCTGGTTCTGTCGCTGGAGTCTTCGACACCGAGCCTGCTCGCACATGTGCAGGGTTCGTGAATACAGCGCGAGAACTCAGAACCGCATTGGGCGTGAGGTTCAAATTTTCCTGTAAATAATTTAGGTAGTGATGCGGTATGGGGATTGGGTCGGCATACCTGCCAGTTGGCTCCAGCCAGCCGTTCAAGCTCTTTCTCCAGCGCTTTCTCGCGTTGTTTCGCCCTGTTGACAAAGGTTCGAGAGAACGCTCATCCCAGATATGTTGTACATCGGCGTACCTCTCAAGCTCCGTCATACATCTTTCGTTCTCGCGCTGCGTCCCCTGTAGAATAATTTCGAGATTGGTATACTCTTTCTGAATCTCCTGTATGGTCTCGAGTGGCGGTCTTTGATCCAGCTGCGCTTGCAGCTGAAGGATTTGATCTCGAAGCTAACGAATGCCCCTCAGTCACAAGGAATTGATGGCTTGCGCTCTATTACCTTGTCGTTCTCCCTATCTCTCTCCAGCAGCTGCCGGCGTAAAGTACCTTCTGCCGACTCTTCTTCTCTTACTCCTGCAAGCTCGTCTGATGCAAGGATCGCGGACGGTCTTGGATTATGCCTAAGAGTCTGCGACCTGCGCATGATGCTGGGTATCGGTGAAGAAAGTGTGTAGAAATGGAATGCGGTTGAGAGCAAGTACCAAGGCTCGAAACGCAGCCGAACGCGTAGAGCGTGTTGACGCGCGTGGAGGCCACGCGAGTCTCACGTGATGACTCAGCGGCTAAAGTGGGGTCCGGCGTCTGTGGGTAGATCTCTCCCGAAACCGTCTTGCCTCGTTGCATCCCCGCACCCCCCTTCATGCCTGCAGGCTATTAACCTCTTCACACATATCCTCGCATATCATGGAAGAAGACATTCCCCACACATACCCGCCTTCCAGGCTTGGTGAATACAAAGTCATCTCAGAAATTGCCGAGGGCACCTTTGGCAAAGTAAAGAGTGAGTATCTTACACATCGCTCGCTGTATACACCATCTTTATACTCCCGCCCTACAGTGGCTATACATACCGTCACTGGTCACAAAGTGGCCATGAAATTCATTTCAAAGCAGGTCATCGCCGCTACTAAGACGAAGACCCGTGTGCAGCGAGAGGTGGAGTACATGAGGGCGTTGAGACATCCACACATCATCAAGCTGTATGTTTTGTCCTCACTCTGTCACGAGCTGATATGCTCATTCCTTAATTATAGCTATGAAGTCATTGCGACGCCGACAGACATTATCATCGTTCTCGAATACGCAGGGGGTGAACTCTTCAATTACATTGTAGCCCATGGTCGCATGCCTGAGCCACGAGCCCGGCGGTTCTTCCAGCAGCTCATATCTGGTATCGAGTATAGTCATCGTCTCAAGATCGTCCATCGTGATCTCAAACCTGAGAATGTCCTCTTGGATGACGACCTCAATGTCAAAATCGCCGACTTTGGCCTGTCGAACGAGATCAAGGACGGTGATTTCCTCAAGACCAGCTGCGGAAGCCCTAACTACGCTGCACCTGAAGTCATCCGCGGAGGGTTATATACTGGGCCGGAAATTGACGTTTGGAGTTGTGGGGTGATTCTGTATGTAATGCTCTGCGGTAGGCTGCCCTTTGAAGACGACGATGTGCAGACATTGTTCACCAAGATTAGTCGTAAGTGGTCCCTATTCCATCAATGTTGTACAGGATCAACATTTTCATACAGAGGGTGTATACCATATGCCATCCCATCTATCGCCTGATGCCCGAGGCCTCATTAACGGCATGCTTGCTGTGGATCCTGTCAAACGCATCACCGTGCCTGAGATTCTGCAACATCCCTTCTTCACCACAGACCTGCCTCGTTATCTGCAACCTCTTCCACCACCGCCTGGTCCCATTTTGGGTCCCCTCTCCTCCCTTGTGACTCCCCCCAAAGCGCTCGACTATGAGATGATAGATGGACTAGGTCGGATTGAGGAGGACGTTGTTGACGACTTGGCATCTCGCATGGAAGGTGTCGATCGGGACGATATCTGGGAGTGTTTGAGACGGGATGACGGCCCACAAGGGAACGCCGTCAAGGTAGCATACATGCTGCTCAGGGATAAGCGAAGGCTTGGCAGAGATCGTGAGTCATTCGAACTACGAAGAGTTGTGAGCATCACTCACGTCTCCTCATTCAGTAGCAGAATTTGAAGAACAAGAGCGAGATGCTCAGTTGGCAGCTATGGATGTGAGTATTGGCTCCTCTGACCTCGAGCGCTTGCTTACAAGCGTAATCGTGTAGCCTCGGAATCCCATATCACCAAATGCGATATCCCCAGGCGGCACCGAACTAGAAGAAAATCCCTTCGACTCGGAGTTCAACGACTATGACGAGGATGAAGATGACGGCTTGGACTTTTCCACACCGCAGAACGAGATAGAAGGCAATAACTTCGCCGTACTCAACTCATCACTACCTCTTCCGGAGCAACTGCCTGAACAGCATCATCTTGCATCCTACGCTAGCGCGAAGCGGACATGGCCCGTCAAGGAGAAGAAGCAGCATCGCACGAAATGGCATTTTGGCATTAGAAGTCGATCACCCCCTATGGAAGTGATGCTAGAGATTTACAGGACGCTTAAGACTTTGGGTATGGAGTGGAAGGAGAAGGGAGATCTAGGTGGATTAGGCGGTATACAGAAAGGCCGAGGAAAGGACCGGGCCAAGCTGGACAGGGCGAGAGAGTATGATGGTGGCGGATACGTTGATTTGCGTGCTGCAGCTGCCATCTACTTCATAGAGACGCGGGCTAGGGTACAGGACGTGGTGGTCCTAATGAACCTTCAGCTGTACATGGTCGACTCGATCAACTACCTCGTCGACTTCCACCACAAGAAGACGTACAAAGCTAGCACGGAACCCGGGGCGGGCAAGTTCGACATGGCTCACCCAGACCTCAACCTCTCCGAAACCGCGTCTGATGCGAGTAGGTCTGTGAAGGACCTTAGCATACGTGACGAGGAAGTCGTCTCGCCGTTCGTCTTCATGGACGTTGCCTGCAGGCTCATTCTCGAGCTCGCTGGGGGTTCCGAGTGAACCGTATGCTCGTCACCCATCGCATATACCCTATCTGAAAGCCCACGGTCGCTCGCGGGTTCCATCACTCGCAGAGCACTGCTCTATCGTTTGTGCTTTCAGTGCTTTCTTGCTTTCGAATCCTGCTCGCAGTTGCGCTACCTATCCCCCACTACCATATCAGTATTCTCTCTTATCACTATTGCCATCATCCTGCTGGAACATAGCTAAAGTACGTGTATATTATATTTATCTTTTCCCTCAAACATATCGATAAGTCGCGCATCTGTACGATATCCCTAGGTGTATACTATAATCTATGTCGCTACGTCTGTATACCTCCACCATCGTTGTAGATGGCCGATGTAGCTCATTACATCTGTACGTATATCGTGCCATAGGCGGCTCCTGTCGTCAATAGACTCGCGATTACGGTCAATGGCCTGCATACCGGTCTGAGACACGTATCCGAATAGCAATGGTCTCAAAGCCGCAGCTCAGAAGCTTAAGCTTCAGCATTCACTTGGGAACCAGATGGATTTGGACATACGAAAAGAGAGTACTATACGCTTCATGGCGTTACCGCCTATACCAAGACGTTGGACTTGATCTGTTCACTATGCCGCTACAACCACATTCATACAATGCCCTGCTATTAGAAGGACCATACAATGGTCCTGAACTCATCCTCTGGACGTTCGCTATGGGGTAAACGGAAAGCCATCTGATCAAAAACCACAAATAGCAAAAACTTCGAGGATGTACTTACAGATCTTCTTGATCCAACCAATACCTTGCGTTAACGAAGCCGTCATCCAGTAACAAGACCATTCGTTCATCGCTTGTCTTCATCCAATCATACTTGCGATAGGTATCGCGCTTGGAGTACCAAGCCAGAGACGATAGAGACGACTCGATTGCATCGATTTCATCGGACTGTTGAGATGCCTCTTGCGTCGGGTCCGCGTGTTTCCTGGCGGCAAGAGGATTGAAGTCAAAGATCGCAAAACGACTATGGGTCTCGTCGTCGTCCCATACTCTCCGGAAGATGGAGAGGCGTGTGCCGAGGCAATCAGCGACTAAGGCATCACATGTGCCAGAGGGTGGACCGTCTTCGGAATGCCGCGAAGATTCGACCGTCTCGAGTTTTAAAATCTGTTGAGAACAGGGTCTATGTATAGGATGAGCAAGACGACATATAACGATGCGCAAAGGGTACTTGCGTTTGTGATATGAGGGCCAGTATTTGACCGTACGGGATGTATAGACCGATACGGGCGCGATACGCTAAATCATCCTCGTCCTCATCCTCGTCCAGTTCTTCTACTCCCAACGCGTCGACGCGAAGCCAGCGTCGGGTAGGGTCTTGGCGGAAAGGGACCACAGCATCATGAGGTGGACCGCGAGCACGGTCTGCATAGATGATCATATTGCCGGCTTGACGTAGAGGAAGCTTCAGATATGCCACAGCGGTCGCTATAGCGTTGTCATAACTCCTAGTACCCTTCTTACACGGAAGAATACTCAGCACAGGCTGATCACGTTTCTTAGCTGGTAGAATGACGTAGGGTCCGTCTAACAACGCGAAGCTCCCGTAATCCATGCCGAACAAGGACTGTCAAAGAATGAGACCCTGTCTTCAAATATTCCTCAGCACCACGTACCATGAGTCTTTCCCCAGTCTTCCAATTGTACAATCGAAACTCCGGCAAGAATTCGCTTGCGCTGTCGGACAAGATCCCCAGGTAGTCTCCGGCGATCTGTAATTGTCGAGCGCGCATACTCGAAGTCTTAATCAGTGGCACTTTAGCCTGTGGATGCGGACCTGCGTTCGTGGCATCGAGAATTCGTATGCTCAAAGTTTGATTGTCAGAGTAACCACTACAAAAGGTCGTAAGCCATATGAATCACTAAGGAGCAGCAAGGATAATGACCTAGCCCGCGTCGTTACCAGTAGATTTTGACTGAAGTCGATGTCGAAACCGGGGATATCGAATTCGAGGTTGTCCAAAGACCAATACTTCTTCGGGATATTGCGAAATTCGGATGGTATTTGGGTGAGATGCATACGTTTGCACACTCGGTTTCCGGAAACCTGACAAATAGCAACGACGCAGCCAAACGCGTAGACCTGATGCGTTATGGATTGTTCTAAATTGTCTGTCCACTTTCTCGGCAAATCAAACGATATAGGAGGTGTGCCCGAGGCCCAAGCCTTCTGCATATCATGAAGACGTTGTGAACGCTCTACCAGGCTGAACGACTTGGGATCGCCATCGATCAGCCCGTACGTCTCACAAGCGATCTTGTACTGCATGATCAGCGTGTCGTCGATGACCTGACTGAACTGTTTGCAGATCTGCCAAAATCGCATGTGAGTGATTTGTATCATCCCCGCAAACGAATGAGAAATAATGACCTGCTTGCATCGTATCAAGTCTTGCAGATCCAGATAAAGAAAGATGGAAACCAGTAGCTCGGACGCCAATGTGCTGATCACCTTGGGCATATTTGGAGCTCAGACGGTAAAATCCTGAGTGTGAATCGAGCTTGAAGCTTGAAGCTCTGGAGAGCTGAAAGAATGCGATGAGAAAATCTCGTGCTGGTCCGTCAGCTTTATCGTAAATAAGAATCTCCCTCGCCTGCTTCCTGTTATTATACCAACCGGCAAGCTGCGAGTCACGGTCACAGATGAGCGCGCAAATCAAGTATGTCTTCGATTCGGGATGGGCCGTGCACTGGAAAGACACTCGAGGATCTGCGTTCGAGACTAAAGCCTCAGTAGAGTACTCAGATCCAGTGAAACACATTGTGTTCAGTGATGCAGAACGTAAGCGTATGTCATGAATCTGCATGGGTGATATACATAATGCGAAACCAGATATTGAGAAACTCCCAGGCGCTTAACCACTACTTCAGCTTCTTCTTGCTGTAGACGAAAGTGTCAAAGTTTGCGGTGTTACATGCAACAATAATGCTACTCACGGGCGGAGCTGCGAAGAGTGACCGCATCCCCGCTTACGGCAGTTGGTCGCACGAGGGGGGAGACGGGCGTAACACTTGCGGCAAATCTGCTTGTCGCAGTTGTATTTTGAGGCAAGAACCTTGAGCGAGGGCTCAATGATGCCTCCACGGAGACTGGAAATGTACACAATAAATAAACCTATCAAGATCACAGACAATGTTCTGGCGCACCGAAGAACCAAGTGAAGAGTGGACTCCTTCTGGATGTTGTAGTCGCTGAGGGTGCGGCCGTCCTCGAGCTGCTTTCCAGCAAAGATGAGACGCTGCTGGTCTGGAGGGATTCTATAACCACAAAGTGGTCAGCCGCTTGTCACCACGCTACCCGGACCTTCCACGCACCCCTCCTTGTCCTGAATCTTGGCCTTCACATTGTCGATGGTGTCGGAGGACTCCACCTCGAGGGTGATTGTCTTCCCCGTAAGGGTCTTGACGAAGATCTGCATCTTCGGGAGAGTGAGCACAACGGGCTGGCTTGCCTACGGGACGATGCTTACTGGTGAGAGCGAAGTGTGAGGATCGTGGGAACCCTCTGTACAGTACCAAATAGGTGGCTACACAACAAAGATTATGTAAGCCCTTGTCTCTTCCGTTACTCTGACGCCCAGAGATCCGCGGTCGCGATGTCAGGCTGGGAGAACGTTCCCTAACAAGTGCGAAGGCAAAATTGTTCTTCTATGCAGTGTATACATCTCATTCCCAGAACAGTTACACGGCTTGTCACCACCCTGCATTTGTGCGTACGAATGGTCCGTCCCAACATTTAAATCCCACGTCTGTCGCGATCTACCGGATGCTCAGCTCTTTGCATTCTTGTGAGGTTGAGGTATAGCACATACTGCAGAAGAATTGCACATCACCGCCACAGGGGCGCCAGTCTCTGTCCTGGCAAATATATCTTTCGCGACGATGTTGGCTGCTGATTCTACGTCAGATTGTCTGTACAGTTGGTTTTGATGCACAGCACGCTCACCTGTTCCAGGATAAAGGTCCAGAATAATAACTTCCTTGCCCGTAGCTCCGGGTACAGCGTACCAGCAGGGATCAGTGACGCACGAACCTTCCACGAACGGTTTACTGCCGAGGGTCGTCATGGGAAGATACCGCAACTACCATCGGAGCCTGACTTACTCTTCGACCGTCCCCGTAAAGCCGTCAAAAAGGAAGTCTTCGACATGTGTGTTGTTCAGGGACGTCGAGTTTGGTTTTGGCCCATCCTAGCAGTGGACAAGTGAGAGGGGCCCGAAGACAGGAGATAAGATACGTACTTCTTGATCCCAGTAACTAACAGTCGAAATGATTAATGCATCGCGTTACCTCAAGACAGTGCTTACTTCTGCGTGACATATATCTTCGTTAAGATGTGAGTGCAGTGTGTCTATCGTAGTGTTGCAGACACCGCTTACCGGGAATGGTACATTGTGAAAGACTATGTTTTTCCATGTCACACTATAACAGGTTTGTCCCCAGCGCACTTTCTTGAAAAGAGGGATACATTTACTTTCGTGCAAACCCATTTCCGCCTGTCCAACTTTTGAACCGCGCGCCATAGAGTGTGTCGTTCTATAGCAAGAGCCACTCTCATAAGTTCGGCCAAGTCTACTCGCGATACGTGCTGGAACCAACCATAAGGGTATTCTCGAAGCTGATATGAGGGTTTAAGTCCTCATCAAAAAGGGCCCAAATTGTCTACGCACAGTACGTTCTCGACATCCGCGACTTGCCCGCTTTCGCCCAGAGATCCGATGGATAGACCATGACCACCCTCGCAGTACGAGTTTCTGCGATCGAGACGATCATATCACGTTATGGTCAAGGTCCACCAACCAACATACCTCCAGTGTATGTTCTTTGCACCGTTGCCGACTGTCAAGCAATCGTCTCCGTTCTGCACGCTGTTGCTCTCGAAAAGCATGTCTGTGCCTCCTGCAGAGAAGCCTGTGGATATAATGTCAAATATGATCCGGACAGAAGGTGCAGTGTCGTACCGTCTCTGAAAGTCAGAGGTGAGTGTAAACGGTCTATACTTAGATCTTATACCAACTTACGTATTGAATGGAAACGACTAGGTACCCGTTTAGCCAGAGGTCTACGAGAGAACATATGTTTGTACTCACCCCAGTGTCAGAGACAGCGACGATCTTATTGTTGAAAATGTGGACATCTGAAGAACCGCTTGTGGCAAAGTTCCAGGCGATCGGCTGCACTAGAGGGTAAGTACACTACCTCGACTTGCCAGATAACGACAAGTTACCTTCCGTAGCTTCATGTCACGTATAGTGCCACCTTGGACTTTGCTGAAGGCCCATCCGTGGGGACGATTGGTCTGCTGACCGGCATCCCACCAAGCTTGTCCGTGTCCATCAACCCAGCCCCATTCTGGATCTTGCGAGCCACGCAAGGTTACGTTTCTTCCCCCGGAAAAGGCGAACCTAGTACGTCGATCAGATGTCTTCAGTAAGATATGAGGTAAGCATACGGTTACTCACCAGGCCCCAGGATAGCTCTGTCAAGCTGTGAGTGTCAGCCGTACTCTGATCATGCCTTTGGGCTCACTGAAGACGAAACGGCGACTACAGGTCATCGTCAATCACAAGACATTGACTTTTCGACGTGTTTATAGCTTACCTTGCACGACCGAGATGTCAACTGGGTAGCTGATGTTACCCTCGATAGCTACCTCAACATTCTGAAAAGCTGGAAACTTGATGGGCGAAAAAATGTTATACGTCTTCCCCTTCTCGAACAGGATTGTCGTATTGGCTGAGAGATTGCCTGTAGCTAACGCTGCGATGAGGCTGGGTGCGTCATCTGCGCTAGAGTTATGTGAATGAGGAACAGTGAAAGTATTCCATGCCGTTGTAGCTGAGCAGTAAATCGCCAGCAACACAGTAGCAGATTGGAAGAGAGCCATACTGGGTCCAAGGCTCCGCATTGGCAGGAGCTCCCTTAACATGGTCTTGTATATATGACCGCTGGTCTCTCCGCACGCCTGCAGAGCTGTTGTATAAGGCAGACGATACAGGTGACCAGCGAAGCTGATGCGTCGGCACATTGTAAGGGATCAGAAGTGACGAAGACCTCGGCAGGTACCATCACGAGGGTTATCGAAGGTCCGATGAGTAGTCCATGAATATCATCAAGCGAGCTGGAAATATGTTCAAACATGTAGACTGTAAACTGCCAGATACCGCTAAGTCTTTGGGTAGTCAGCAGAAACGCAAGGTAATGTCCATGTAGGTACAAACCATGGTGACAACTCCGAAGTATGTATATCTCTAGATAGTACTATTCAACGTCCATGGCTGCATGTGATCAGGTATACATACCATGGCCAGCGGCACGGCGGTCCGGCCGCTACGAATACACCGCTTGTAGCAATGTGTTCATGTGAGTACCGAAGAGCGTGGCTCAAAGCAGCTGTCGTGTAGGTATTGTTGGTAGTAAGTATGTAGTGCCTTGTTAGCTGACGAAGAGTACGACTGCCTCCTCCAACCGGCGACTTCGCTAAAGCGTCTAAGCGCTCAATCGAAGTGGCGCGATCACGTGACTCGCGCGTCGCGACATTGAGGCGACCGCCCAGGCGCTTTCACCGCCTCTGTCTCAGACACTCATTTGCACCTTGTCTTTGCATTGAAAATGCCGTTAGTTACAGAGAAAGCCAGCGGCAGCTCACAGAATCGCTTCAAGCCCTATGACGAAAGCAAGCGTCCTTCGAAGGGTAAAGGAAAGCGCTCGGCGACGGCGGGCGACGAGTCGGGATCCGACTGGGAGCCAGAGGAGGCCGCATATAGCGAGTCGGAGGACTGGGGCGAGCCGGATACGCCTCCGCGACCAGTTAGGGACCCAAACAGGGTACCCGAGATTGAAAGGCAAGCTGCTATGAACATACACAAGGTTCATCCATCCGCATATACTCGCATATGGACATCTAATCGCGTCTGATTCTATGATAGGTCAAATCATGGCAGCTGAGGAGAATTGAAGTACTACGGACTGAGCCAGACCCTAAGAAGCCAGGCAAGCAGCTCACATACTACAAGCTTCAAGATGTGATAGTGCGTTATAGCATATTGCCCTCATCTGAAGTGAGAATAACCTTGAAAAACAGGCTCTCGCCAGTAACAATACGTATGCATCTCCCATCAAGTCCGGTAGGAGAAACCACATCGAGAGAATGCGCAACCCCACTTCGATGGATTTGCTTCGAAGACAAAGAGCTGCCCGTAGGGCCAATGAAGCCCGAGACGGAGGAGCTTTGGCTCCAACGAGCGAAAGTAGCGGCGCCGCCAGCAAGCAAAATAAAACCAGCATATTTCACTTTGATTTCGACGACGACGACGACCTCTAGTGAGTACTCAATGTTTTCTCCATGATATTCGACCAGTACTGACATTTCTTATAATGTCAGCCTTTAGATCCAGCTTACAAGACATCTCGTGCACCCCACTTGGGACGGAGAGTCCAGGGCCTTTTTTTACAGAAGGAAAGACAGCATTGTATTAGTATGTGTACGAGGATTCTGAACACCGCAACTTACATTCGTATTGCATGTTAATAACCGTCTCATTTGGACACGGACTGTATAAGTGGCGAGTGGCATTAGCAAGGATTGGAAACATACATATGGCCTCTCAGGAGCATATTATAGTGCTTGTGGCACGGTGAACAGCAAGGACCACACGACTGCCGCTTTATCATCATCCACGAGCAGATGCAGTATTGACCCGGCTTCCGTGGTTTGGCGACATTGTATCTCCTACGACAACCTTATTATCCGCGCATTCATAACGTCTTCCCTTCAAGTTACCAGCGAGGAACCTTTACTTAAGACACGAGTCTGCTCATAGGCTCGAAAGCGCTTAAGCTACAACCTCACGTACGAGCACGCTGTGCTCAATAGTGACATCGACTATGGCATCTTAGCTACTAGCGCATAACAGCTTAAGCCATTTTCTATCCTCGTAATACTTGACAATGCTGACTCCAGCTGTGTATACAATATACAACTAAGTATGAATTGCCAGTGTGCGGCAGAAGCCACGTGGGTTAAGCGTCTACGTACTCAGTAGCGCTTAGAAGTGGGGAAATTCGGCCTGAAAGCCTCAGTTTATACTTTCTACTCTACACTCACTAGCTTTCATATCTCACCATCTACTTAAGCAGAAACTACACCAATACTCCTTACCCCAGATGTCAGCTAGTCGACCCAACGGACAGTCTACTTCAGAAGCTGGTACGACTCCTTTGGTACCTGGAAACCTCCAGGCCGACATAGCCCTTCTCCGCTCGCTTCTCAAGGATGAAACACCCATTGGAAATGACGAAAATGTAGACGAGCTGAACTTGGATGAGCTGCTACAGCGGCTTGAGACTGCTGACGGTATCGCCCGTGGGGTCGAGGGTCGCTTGGATGATATCATCGATAACTTGGACGGGCTGCTCGAGAGTCTCGAAGCGCAAGCTTCTGGAGAGCGACGTGATCTCGTTGTGGAGGAGATGGCCACCGTTGTTGAGTGCAAGAACGACCCCTCAGGTGCTATTACTATTAGCGGCGGAATCAGTGAAGCTGGTGATGCCAAAGAGTTGAGCAAGTGTCGTTGATTGTTCAGGGACTTGCCATCGCGCGATATACACCCCAGTGAAGGTACCAGAATTGATGTACGTCAATTAGCCGTTTTATAAATACGCCTCATTAACTACTAAGATACTCAGGGAATATGTTCGCGGTCAACGTGATTGTCCCCTCTATACCGATCAAACCGTTCCATGCATCCGCACACTCTATTGGCCTCCTCTTCTCGACATCAACTAGATACTCCTCTGCGGAGCATTATCTTCCATGACCGGTTGAAGATAGTCCACCGGTATATAGTCTTCGAGATTTTTCAAGATCTTTTCTCTCGTAATCCTCAAGTGATTTCGACAACTCTCTCTACACGCACGGCAGAGTATATCGATACCTTGGTGCTGCAGGATGGGTGGGGCGATCTGGCCGAATAAGCCCTGTTGTTGCGTTGGAGCAGGCTCGCCGGCCAATTCACGATTTAGCGCGGTTAGAGGATCGAAGATCGCATCGCCTTTAACGAGACCGCCCATGCCAACTTCTCGTAGTGCGCTCGTGCAGGTGTATTGGTCGCATAGCCCATCTCGGACGTAGCCCAAGCCTGCGAGCATGTTCACTGTTGCAAGTGTGAGCCGCGAGCGTGCGGTGAGGACGGCCTTTTGGTTATCGCGGGAAAGTCGCACCCACGGACCATCGTCCTTGCAACTTGTTTCCCGCTCCACACTTCCCTCGCCAACTTCCCGTTCGCCTTTCCCCTCTCCAGGTGGTATGCCGCTGATGATCCAGTCAAGCGGGAGCTGGCAACACTCGTATAACACGACTGGAAGCACGTCAGCAAGGTCGAGCTCTTGTGCCAGATTCGCAATGTCTGGGAGATCGCGAAGGTCGTATACGACGGGTGCTGGGGTGAGCTCCTGCGCTAGAGCCTCCCACTCGGAGAACTTCCGAGGAAAGGCGGCTTGGAGGCGTCCTATGGCAAACGTACGAAGAGGCTCCGATGAGAATTTCTGGGAGAGTCGTAGGATTGCTCGCACCGCTGGGTACGATAGCTGCGCATCCTTGTGAAAGTACCTGGCTTACGGGAGGCGCGTCAGAGCCGAGCATATCGTCAGGTCTAGGGTGTTCTGGAAAGGACGGTGTTGTGGGGATATGGGAAGAAGCTGACGAAGGACTCAACGTGGTATTATAGTACGGACTTCACGCTGTCATATATTGCACTAAGGAAGTGTGCGAGGTCTTCAGAGGATTCAGACGTGTGCACGACAGGACATTGCGCGTCGTCTGCCGTGTCGCTCTGCGGCGGCTGCGGGAGCTTGAACATGTCGCTGAAGAACTCTGAGTGGCGGGCGAGGATGCTCTTGTGTACACGAAACGACACTGTGTCTGCGATGAGCAACACATTGCCGTCCTCGTACCAGATCTCGTCGTGCGGTCGAACGAATCGGTTGCCTAGCAAGTAGCGTGTCTCGTTGAGCCCAGACGTTTTACGCAGTATAGGGATTGTCTCGCTCACCTTGGGGCATGGAGGCTGTGAGTAGTCGAATGCAAGGCAGTTGTGTCGCAGTCGATGGCGATAACGAATCTATATACCAACACTGATGGTAGGCTATAAGCTCGGATGGCAGATACTTGGAAGTTCCTACGAGAAGGCTAGGGTATACTGAAAGCAGCATAGTACTAGATCACGCGAGCGTTCCAGGTAGCTCATTGGTGTGCCTGGACTATTGCTGGAAAGTATACCGTTTGCGACAAAAGCAAGTATACTAGGTGTTCAATAATTGCTACTTGTGGCTCGTACGAAGCATATTGTCTCTCGTAATACTCGACGACGTTAATAGAAACAGCGAAGATAATACCGCCCAAGAATGCGCTATTAGGTTTATTGCAGTGAGAACTGCGATCTGCGTCATGACAACTGGAATTTTCACGATCACCATGGAGGACCTGGCTTCGCGTATTCAAGTGTGTCCTGATAAATTGTCGACCCCTTCTGGATTCGAAACGACGGCCTGAGCTGTTAGGACTATACAGGATCCGACCAATAGGAAAACTCCGAAGCTGCGCTCATCGCAGATCAACACTCAATCAACGTCAAAACACCCTTCATCTATCCCTTTCTCTCCCCATAATCACCCCGGTACTATGTTTGGATTAGCACAAAGGACCTGAATGAATGCATAGGGTATGCATGAGCGATCTATTACTATTGAAAAAGCCATGAGAACGCTCATCCTGCTCTCTCAGGGAGCGTTACGAGTCTTCATCCCGGTGTTGGCGTGATATGCGTTTCAAGCTGGTGAGTGTATCTAGCTCATAGTATATTGCGTGGGTGACGCAGACAACCAAATTCTCTTTTCGCTTGTTAGACACTCAAGCGGCTATGCTACATCACTACAATCATGAGCTCGCCTCGTACGGGACTCATATCCAACTGAAGACGTCAGGTACGGTCTCATTGTATTATCGATAATGTACCCAGGTCTCTGCACTCCCGACTCATCCAGTCAATGAAAATCGAATATGCCTAAATTCCACCCAAGTGCTTTTATGTCTATGCTCGACGATCCTTCCCATTGAAACAACCTTCTTGACATCAGTTACAGCACAGTGGCAACGCCGTACGTACAGGGCTTGGTTCTACTTTGGAGACTTGGAGATCCGCTAAGTCAAGCACCACTACGTCTGGGTCTATTCTCGCTACAACACAATGAGGTCGTCTGAGGTATCGGCGAGCTTTAGGGCGACAGACATATATGCAGGCAGCGGATGGCCACGAAATCGTCGCCGCTCACAAACATAATGATACGAAGTTTCTCGCCGCCCTGTGTCCTTCGTCATATTCTTGCTGGCGGGCATGCTCCTACAACCATCGGTTCCACAAAGGTTTTGTTTCACAGGTCTTGCCGTGTACGTGTAACCCTGCTGCGCTACACTCATCTAACCGTTTTTAGCCAGCAAATTACAGGCCATGAAACGAGAAGAGCGAGGTCCTGAGTATAGGATCCGCGCCCACCTCATTTGAAGTGTTTGGGCCAGAGGTGCTCGTTGAACGCATGGTCCAATGGCACATCTTAACAACCACCTTAGATTTACGGCCGCCATTTTCTTATCGTATCCAAACAGGTAAATAGGCCGGTTTGTTTAGATTGCCGACACAGGTACTCACACCAACGACAATCAGCTGGGAGGCGTCTATAGCTATCATCCTGTAGACAACACAAACAAGCCGAAAAGCTCGGAAAGAAAAGATCTTGCTCACGGTCGATGACGACGATCCTGGCAATCGGACTTTACAGATTATACAGCCTCCGTCGCGGTTCATCGACATCTCATGCCAACTATGACACCGCTTTTCCGATGTCGGAGGCCGTAGACAACATTTACCGCGGCCATATGGAGTAAATATGTATTCGAAATAAATTGTAATTGTAAGTCCTGATCAAGCGTTCAAATGTACACTGTCTCATCCTTCTATCGAACAGCAACGAGTACCGACGTTGGGATTCAATACCTCTGCTTTCTCTCGCCGGGATATAGGGATAGTCATCGTTTCCGGCCAGTCACATATCTTGAAGAATGCTTGTGGCTCAAACGAGGGAAAACACCGTCGACCACCGGAGTGTCGCCACAAACGCCAGTCGCAAAAGCTGTGACTAGTCGATAGTCTTCGGTGCTTGATTCGACCCGTGGTCTAGTACGGGAGCCCGCGATGCCTTCTATCTGCACAAATATTTGAGGACACTAGCGACACCGCCGTCCTCGACATACCAAGTATATCCGAGCAGAAAGATGGAGACGCTGTGCGAAGCAGTGCTGGTGACGTTCAGAGGCGCTATCATTGTAACAAGAAGGTCTTATTTTGTGTATTTACTAACCAGTCCTACGAGTCACTGACGCGTAGACTCCTTGGGATTACTTCTCACATTCATGCGAGGAGACTCAGTACTCAATCGTGTGATCAAAACAGATCGATATCCCAGGTACAGTAAAGCTATCGTTATTCCGGGCGGCTTCTGCCGTTTCCTCGCCGATCGGAGATGAACCTGTCCTGTACGTTGTGCATTACTGCCCATGTGTACATGAGAAACAGAATAGAAATTCAAGATTTGACAGAACGTCGCGGCCAGGAGTCGGTCCCTCAACGAGTCATGGTCAAACGCTCGTGCCGACTGGCCTCGTGGGTGCCCGATTCATTCTAATGCATGCTGTACGCAGAGCTCGAAGTCTGAGAGATAGAAGTATCGGGGTCGGTTGACTGGTCATGTCGACGTCGTGAAATAGGCTGTCGGCCCGCCACTGGCTGCCAATTCCTTGGCGCTACACAGTGCTTGGATAGGGTTAGGAGCTGTATAGTCTCGGCCTTGGTGGGCCGCAGCGTTGAGCGGTGCCGCCGCGCCTCGTAGACCAGCAACACAATGTGGATCAGCAGCTTACCATCAGTAGTTCACGACCAGCGTGCGCAGTTCAAGGGACATCAGGCAGACTGCAAGATTGATCCTATTTCCAACGATACTTAGATGCTCACGCGTATAAATTGCCCACAGCACTTGCCCCTGTACCATCACTACCACCCTTCAAAGACTGAAACCGCAAAGCGTAGCCTAATAACGCTGCAAGACCTTCCCATATGAGCTATGTCGATCTATCAACAGTCGGCAAGACGTTCGTTTCCCTCGTAGTGATCGTGATATCCATTGTTTTATGGAGGATCGCGCCGTTACTTCGGCGTGCGTGGACAAGCCCTCTTCGCCACTTGCCTAGCCCACCATCTAGCTCCATACTATTCGGGAACCTCCTTCTTATGCACGAGTCCTCGGACTCTGAGACGGAACATGCTTGGCTTAGGGCCTACGGCCACGTTATCAAGACTCCTGGTATCTTAGGAGTGAGTAATTGCTCTAGTATTCTATCGTATCGAAATTGAGGGCATATCTTCTATAGGTACCGTTCTGCATAACCTCTGACACTAGGTAGGTTTGGGGCATGCTTCATTATATTGTAATCCGGCTAAGCACGTGTGTGTATACAGGGCTATGACTTATGTCCTGTCCCATACTAATGAGTATCAAAAAGCAGAAGACAGTCGCAAGGAGTTAGGCATTATAGTTGGCGCCGGAGTCCTCGTGGCAGAAGGTATTTGGGCTCTATACTCATAAACTCTGACACTGACACTTCTTAATTATAGGCGAACAGCATAAGAGGCAGGTAGCGTAGTTCATTCCGCCTCAGATGTTGTCGAAAAGTGATTATCGTTCTCTAGCGACGAGTCCTGAATCCTGCCTTCGGACCTGCTCAGATCAGAGCGCTTACCGAGATATTCCTTCACAAAGCATTGGAGGTCAGTAGACCCTTTTTAGCAGCAGAACGATTTACTAAGATCAGTGACGGTAGCTCAAAAATGCATGGGCGAAGGAGATTCAAAAGACAGGACAGACTACCCGGATTGATGCACTGTCTTGGATGAACCGAGCCACGCTGGATATCATCGGGCTTGCCGGTATGCTACTTGGTTTCTCCTTGCCTCTGTCCATCACTGAACCTTGTGTGTAGGATTCGGCTACAACTTCGACTCCGTTGGTGGGACCGTGAATGAGCTGGAGCGAGCCTTCAATACAATATTTGACTCGCAAACAATAAATCTATTTGCGATCATTCAGGGCCTCTTTCCGCCACTAAAACTGATTGTAAGCAATTGATGGTGCCTGTAGACTTGCGCTCGTTGATGAAACCCACTTGCTAGCGTACGAAAAGGATGAAAAGTGCAGAGGAGGCCCAGGCAGCGATGCGGCGTATCGGCTTGAAGCTCATAGAAGAACGAAAGACTGAGATACTCGCGGAGATGGGCAAGTCTGGTATACAAGACGATTCAATCAAAACGGGCGTACGTGGTCGTGATCTCTTGACCCTGCTCATCAAGGCAAATATGACCGTTGATAACACCAACGGCCAACGGTTGAGCGACGAAGAGGTCCTTGGACGTGAGTACTCAGATTTATCACTTCAGTTTCTTCGCTAACCAAGTGCTTGCAGAGATCCCAACGTACGTCTTAGATTAAATACAAAGATCCCTGACATCGACGATCATCTAGGTTTATGGTTGCCGGTCATGAGACAACAAGCGGCGCGACGGTGTGGTGTCTCTTCGCTTTGACACAGGCCCCAGAGATACAGCGTAAACTCCGTGAAGAGCTTCTCGCTGTAAACACGGATACTCCTTCCATGGACGAGCTCGACGCTTTGCCCTACCTCGACATGGTCACCAAGGAGTCTCTGCGGTTTCATTCGCCGGTAACGATGACACATCGCGAGGCCCAGAAGGACGACTTCATCCCGTTGGATAAGCCGTATACTGATCGCCGCGGGAGAGTCCACGATAGCATTCAGTATGTTGCCATTGTAGCCTTCCTTGACATCGAACTGACATACGTACGATGTAGGATGACGAAAGGAGACATCGTGCTGATTCCGATCTCCATCTTGAACCGGTCTACGGAAATCTGGGGTGACGATGCCGCAGAATTCAAGTATAGGATATACTGTGCATACGATGTTGATGGTACTGATTCCGCTTCTATAGACCTGAACGTTGGCAGAACCCGCCTGAAGCCGCTCGCAGCATCCCGGGTGTTTGGGCCGATATGCTGACTTTCCTTGGAGGGCCCCGTTCCTGCATCGGGTATCGCTTTGCAATCATCGAGTGAGTATACGGCCGTACTTGGTGCTGTACATATCTGACGAATCCGCCATGATTGTAGGATGAAAGCCCTCCTATTCACTTTGGTCCGAGCTTTCGACTTTGACCTTGCAGTACGCGCTGAGGACGTAACCAAACGATCCGCCATCACTCAAAGGCCTATGGTGCTTAGTGAGAAGGAGAAGGGGAACCAGCTGCCTCTCCTGGTCAGCTTGCACGAAACAGTGTAGACGAGAGATCTACTTAACAGCTTAAATCGAAGTCGAAAGGGTACCGTTATCTACTTAGTAATGTACTTTGGATTTATATCAGTTGAAACCACCCCTCCTTCCGTGATATTTCAACGGTAACATCTTGTCCTCTGCAGTTCAGAAGGATGGTGTGCGTTTGGGTTAGGGTCTATTTAAGCTTTGATGACGCTCAACGGCCACAATCAGCCGCAGGCGGCGGCCGTCCCGTCACACCCACCATGTCATGGACGATGAACATCGTGCACAAGACCTTTGCTACCTAGGAATCTGCTTGCATGTTCCCAGACACACGAGGACTACTTAACGCCCCGCAGTCGATCCCGCACCCACTCTTTGTATATAAACAGCCCTGCGACAATTAACATCATCAGCCTCTTGAACCCGAATTGCCATCTGGATACCTGAGAACAAAGCCCCAGAACATCGCTCACACTGCGCAATGGCTGCTGGTGTATGTGCGGCCATGTACATCATCGTAAAAGCGATACTCTACCAAGCTCTTGTCGTCTTGGCTCTCATACTGTGGAAGCCCGTACTCCTGAAACCCTTCACCAGCCCACTGCGACGTCTGCGCGGACCGCCTGCGGACAGCCGCTTCTTGGGAAACGTACGAGCTCTACACGGTTCGTCGGATTCGAACACGGAGGAGCAGTATGTGGCGGAGTACGGGCATGTTCTCCGGATTCCGGCTGTGCTGCAGGTTAGTACGAAGAAAGACTTGGCTGATGAAAGCTGAACGTTGTGCTCTGTAGATGCCGTACTTATTGACCACAGACACTAGGTACCTATAGTATTGGGACGCATTAGCCTTTATTTATTCTTCTGGCAGGGCGATCAACCACGTCTTGACTCACTCGGTGGATTATCAGAAGTCAAAACAAGGCCGCGAACTCCTGAGCTTCTTTGTCGGGGACGGTGTTCTTGCAGCTGAAGGTACGGCGTACGTTGGTTTCCTAACATCATCGCGTCCTCATGATGTCTGCCTGCAGGTGACCAACATCGACGACAGGCAAGATGCGACGGTTCATATCACCTGTGCTAGCCTAACGAACGTTCTAGAGACGAGTGCTCAATCCCGCTTTCGGCCCCGCGCAAATCCGGGAACTGACCGAGGTGTTTTTCGAAAAGGCTTTGCAGGCGAGTGGGATACATTCCGTGTCTGCCAACAATACGGCTTACATATTCACTGATATGTCACGATAGCTAAGGGATGCGTGGTCGGGTGAGATCGAGAAAGTCGGCCATACGGCGAGGATCGAGGTCCTGTCTTGGTTGAACCGAGTCACGCTCGACATCATTGGACTAGCTGGTATGTCGTCGCAGCTGCTCACGATACGATCAGAGCTGAACTGCCCTTAGGGTTCAATTACGAGTTTGACTCCCTCAAGGGTTCCACGAGCGAACTGGAACGTGCCTTGAATGCCATGTTTGACATACAGAAACCCAGTGTCTGGACCGTGCTGCAGGCCCTCATTAAACCGCTGTCGCGCATTGTAAGAGATGCCTTTGGCTTCATGAGATTGGGTACTAATTACGTGTCGTGCATACAGCCAACCGCTCGTCGCAGACGGGCGAACGAATCGCGGGCTACCATGCAGAGTATCGCGAGAAGGCTTGTCGCTGAGAAGAAGGCGGCGGTTCTGGCGGAGAAGGACGCGGAGAAGTCTCAGAGGCAGTTGTTGGCCTCGAAAGACGACCCGCGCGGCGAGCGCGATCTGCTGACGCTGCTCATCAAGGCGAACCTGGCGGTCGATATCCCCGACAATCAGCGCTTGAGCGACGAGGAGGTCTTGGGACGTGAGTGTCGTTCGCCGATCATCGTCTACTCCGCTCATGCCGAAACCTTCCAGAGGTCCCGACGTATGCTGCCCTGCTGCTCCTCTGTGCATGATAGCTAACGTTGACAACCAGCTTCATCGTCGCCGGCCACGAGACCACGAGCGGCGCGACCATGTGGTGCCTCTTCGCGCTGTCCCAAGCCCCGGACGTCCAGCGCAAATTGCGCGCTGAGCTCCTCGCTGTCGGCACCGACACGCCGACGATGGACGAGCTGAACGCCCTGCCGTATCTCGACCTCGTCGTGCGCGAGACGCTGCGGATACATTCGCCCGTGCCGATGTCGCACCGGGTTGCCCAGAAGGACGACGTGATACCGCTGGACAGGCCGTTCACGGACTGCTATGGCGAGGTTCACGATAACATCCAGTATGTACAAGATACTCTCATTTGATTGATTTACTGGGAGCTGATTGTGGTTTATGAACAGAGTTGCGAAAGGCGACCCCATCATGATTCCCATCGCCATCATGAACCGCTCTAAAGCCTTTTGGGGCGACGATGCCTTGGATTTCAGGTACGTATGCCTTCTTCTCTGTGCCACACCGTAGACTGATAGTTGCCTGTGTAGACCTGAACGCTGGGAGGACCCGCCCGAAACCATCCGCAAGATCCCTGGCGTGTGGTCGGACACGATGATCTTCCTCGGCGGCCCCCGTTCGTGCATCGGCTACCGGTTCGCGCTGACCGAGTAAGTGCTCAATTTGTCGCCGAAATCATATTGAAGACTGACGCGAGGATGACTTGGTAGGATGAAAGCGTTGGTGTTCACGCTCGTCCGGGCGTTCGAGTTCGAGCTTGCGGTCCCGGTGGAGGATATCTCGAAGCGCACCTTTGTGACCCAGCGGCCAGTCGTGCTGAGCGAGAAGGAGAAGGGCAGCCAAATGCCGCTTATGGTCAAGGTCCACCAACAGCCTTGAACGCGACGCTGCACGTGTATATTACCGTAAGATGGCCTTATGAATGCGACCAAAAGCCTCTTCGTCATCGTATCGGAGGTGCGCAAATGTCTTGTCAGACGAGCGTCAGCCGCTGACGCATGACCGTATTCGGTGCGCGTCGGGATCGGCGAAAGTAGCGCTCGTTTTAATTAAAAGCTCCCGAAGACAGATGATCGCAGGGAATCCAGGTGGGAATCCAGGTTCTGAGTTTGCCAGGCTGACACTGGGTTGTGAAGGCTTGAAGCTCAGTGACCAATATATCCGTATTATTATCATGGGCCATATCAGGTACGCGTTCAAGTCGAGGTAGTGAAGAAGCTTGCGCTCAAAACGGTCATGCAAGGGGAATACACTCAAGGGTGCGAGATGAAGCACGCTACATGCACACTGATAGTGCACGCTTTACTCGCTGTGCGCACGAGTAAGACATGGGCTAGCTGCAGGCGAGGCAGCGCGATAATTTCGGGCTCTGATCAGTGCGGCACAGTAAGCGTAAGCCGATTGATGCTAAAAACTACAAAGTCCTTTCCCTGAGAAATACTAACAGATGATTAGAATCATTCGCGCGTTGGATCTAGGGAGCTGAGGGCGGCGGCGGGAGGCTTTGCCTGTTCCTGGTGACGTCCAATGCGGGGACCGCCTTTGTGGCGTGTGCAAGCGTACGACATGTCTTGCGAGGAATTATTCAGCGTGGCGCAGCGATCGGACAGGCTGCAGGCGGGCATTGAGAAAATTGAACTTAGAGGATCATTCGGTGGGTTGGGTCTTTGGCAGCTTCTGCCACGGAGGCTCAGTCCAGCTATCACCGCATGCATGTGCCCATAGGCCTGCTCTTGAGCTCGTCGTATGTTGCAGAATGCGGCGTGGTCGGAGGGAATGGTGCAAAGTGCAGTGGCAGCGAGCGTGCAGCCTGAAGCTCTGCCAAGGACCCGGGCAACGGCAATCACCGATACCGTTCTTGGATGCCGGGCGTCAAAGAGATCGTCCTTCTTGACCATGATGGTGCTGCGAGCCTCAAGGACATCAGAGCAATGGTCAGCAGGGCTGTTCTTCCAAGAGATCCAAAGGATTTCGAAATACAGGTGGGTGACCCTGCATCGTTGGAATTTCAGATTTTTCTGACCTGGATAGTTCGGACAGTTTATCATGTCAGGGAACGCTCGCGTGATCCCCCTGGTGTTGTGTCTTTTCCTCCCAAAAAATGCGATGTATCCGTTCGGTATTCACGCAAAGAGGTCCCCACATACTCTCCCGAGAACTTCGTAAACGATGGCCAAGCGTCGAGGACGCTCTATGATGTCGATGGGCAGCGTTTCTCACGCGCTGAGGCAGACGGGAGGGGAGACATCGCTGACGGCGGGCGGCGCTCCCGGTTAGAAGTGTAAGGACCAAAAACTCGTCGGCCGTCGAGGCTGTGATGTTCTCACGCAGAAGCCCCTCGGCCTGGTCTGCCATGAGGATACTCACTGCCTGTCCGTTCCACAGCCTCGTCGCAGGCGATACCCGCCAGACAGCTTCCCTCCGCACTGCTCCAGCCTGCCCCAAGCATTATTCATAGCGGAGCCTTGTTCGCGCAGCATCGGGGCCTGCTGACTGCCTGGCTACGGCTCTGGGCCGACCTACACGCCGGGGGTACGACCAGTCGAGCTCATCTGGTCACCGAGCTTTCGCTTTCGGTCGGTCGTGATCGAATTTGAAAGATCTTGTCGCGTCTGTCGCTTTTTCAGAGATCAAAATCTGCTTTGTTCCCGATCGTTTCGTCCGCTGTCCATGTGTTGCCGGCGGCGCAGTCCACTCATCAGTTACCGACGCTCAGTCTCCTTCAGAATGGCCGCCACCGACCTGGTATGACCCCGGGAATGTTCCTCTTAGTGTTTCCGACATACATTTTCTGACACAGGACATGCAACTTCAACGACCAGCGGCGAGGAATGGTTTCTAGTGCCGGAACGCCTCAGTGAGCGGATCTCGGGGCAACTCAGCAGCGAGCCCATCGAAGGCTCAGCTTCCTGGGTAGTTGTTTGATTCGAGGTGCTCACTCCGAAGACTGATCTTCTCCCTAAAAGCAACGGACGCCTTTCTGACGTTTATGGACTCCGATCCTTGCAGAATTGCCACATCCGGAATGCATATGACCATATCTGGTAAGTCTGGACGTCAATCCCTCGCTGGTTCCATCCTGACAGACGAACCTGGTATATATACCCTTTCACCCCGCAAACCAACCTCTTTCTCCATCCCCCACCATCCCACTGTCGTTATCTCTCATGGACCCGACCACCGCTTCCAAGCCGTTCGTTCCCCTCTTCGACCCCGTCCCCGCCAGGCAGCCCGGCGGTGCGCCTCTCAGCGCCTCCATCTGGGCACCCCAGCCCCAGCCTTCCGAGACCACTTGGTCCAGGGCCATTGACTCGATCAGCCGGGTCAACGGGGATCTGAGGATCGACCCCTCCTACAGACCAGAGATGAGGCGCACCGTCTCTCACCCAGTGGATAAATTTGGTGAGGACGTCTTCGGTCCAGTCGGTTTGATGGGCAACCGCAGACGAGATGTTGGCGCCATTGGGGATGGCCGCAAAAAGGCCTCTCCGGACCACGAGGCGGTCGTAAGTACTCTCCGGCACGCATGTATGCACGCATATATCCAGTTCTAACATCGTCTGTAGCATGTGCAGCAGCTGCTTCGTACGCTGAACCTCAACTCGCCTGCACCTCCTCCTCTAGCGGGCTATGGCGACATCGGCTCGTCTGCTGCTTCTCCAGACGTCTCCCCCATCTCCACCACGTCGGGTTTGCATACCCCGCCCGACGTGTCCCCCGCGAAGGCGTTCGGAGAGTGGAAGCTGAACGCCAACTACGATTTTGGACCCGTCTATCAGACACAGCCCAACGAGGGTCTTCTCTTCCAGACGAACAACAACCTCCGTTACCATGATTACATGAGCGTTTCTCCGGACGCAGGGCTGCGATCGTCCATCTCTGCAGATGGATTCCAGTCTCAGGCGAAGGCTTTGCCGTCTTTGTCTAGCTTTCCGGATCGTCTTCCCTCCGCTCCGAGCAGTGAAATGTTCTCTACCATGGATTTTCCGCCTTCTCACATCCGCCAGGAGTCTGTAGCACCGACACTGTCTACCGGCTCTTGGGGTCAGCAACGTATGCGATCCTCTTCTATGGAATGGTTGAAGCCCGAAGAGCGTCGCCTCGATCATGCTTCTGGCGATCATAGCGTCCGCGCTAGTCACTCTGCACACGAAGTACGTCAATATCCTCTTTCGATTGAGTTATGGTTTTAATATACAAGTGATAGCCCATCAACTTCCTTTCCTTGCTACACCCGTCGTCAACGCCTCCGTACCATCTCTTTGTTTCTCGCATCATTAAATCTTCAGACCAGCAAGCCTCCATCTTCCTCCAGCAAAAGCTCAAGGTCGCCGACGCTGATGAGCGTGCCAAAATTGTTGACGCCATATGCACCCGCGGCTTCGACATGATGGCTCATCGGTGAGTGTTGTCAAAGAGTGGACGATGATGAGATAGATGGCTCACCATACCTCGTTTAGGTTCGGAAATTGGGCTGTCCAGCGTTGCCTTGAGGCGACTGCAAGTGCTGACGAACGCCGCAAAATCGTCGGTTGCATGAGGTACGTAGAGTTTCATCATTTGTCGCTACGATTGCTCACATGCCGGTAGGGGCCGAGTCGTTGAACTCGCTACCAACTGCTACGGCTGTCATGTTCTGCAGAAGGCTCTTGACTGCGAGGAGGACATTCGTCTCCTTATCGTCACCGAATTGTTACTCGGTGACCCGGCTCAAACTTTGGTCAACAAGCACGCTTCCCATGTCTGGAGCAAGGTGAGTTTAAGCTTTGCCATCACCGTGAACTGCTTCTTCATCGATATGCCAGGTTATGGAACTGTCATGGACTCCGCCGGCACCACCCATCTTTGCTTAGTAAGTGTTTAAGTTTGCGAAAGTATGACAGAGGTTGACTAAGTATATGCTAGTGTCAACAAGTCCCTTAAGGGCAAATGGGCATCGTTGGCCTGTCACGAGACCGGTTCTCTGGTTGTCCAGGTACGACCGATCCTAGCTCTTCTGACTTCACCCAGTTCATCGAACCTATCGTAGCACGCCTTCGAGAACTTGGAGGAGTCCGCAAAGGACGGTATCGTCGATGAGCTGCTCAACCAGGGTCCAATTATATTTGGCGAAGTTGCTAAAAGCCAGTGGGGTTCCTACTGCATCCAACACAGTATGTGATTATCTGCGTTCCCCCTGTCGTGTTGGTTAACCCTCCTTTCCGCCAGTCCTAGAACATGGCTCTCCCAAACATCGCAACATCGCACTCGAACATCTTATTTCTGGTCTTCTTGAATACTCTACCAATGAACATGGCGCGAAGTCGGTTACGAAAGCTCTAAAGGAGGGTGGGAAAGACACTCTGGACCGTATCATCACGCGCATGTGCGAGCCCGCCAAGGGGTAAGCTTCCCCGTTCATGTTCATATACTTGCTTGATACCAATTATTACGCTAGCGGCCGCCGGGCTATGATCGTCGACCTGGCCCTCTCCGCTACGGGCAGTCAGCTCATCGCCAGCGTGTTACCCCATGTGCGTTTACTCACTCTATACCCTCAACATTGCTTACTCACCCCGTGTATGTCAGGCTGATAAAGATCAACGTGCGCTGTTGTACGAATCTATCCGCGGTCACATTGTTACGCTTCGCGGCTGCAAGACGGGATCGAAAGTCATCTGGTTGTTGTACGTATTAACTTCGTCTGTTTCTGCGACCGTAAGCTGACTATCCCTCGCAGTGACAGAATGGTCCGTGCAACCCTGTATTTATGGCCAATTCATGACCTGACCTTGTTCCAACAGCGCGCATATTACGGTTATTGATTCAATCTGTTCATCCTTACCCCACCTGGCATATTTCCACGGCATATCTTATTCGGCATATCTCATACGTTTGCAAGACAAGTATAGAACACGGACTCGCCTTGCATATAGCAAGCTCATACCAGCGTAAATCTCGCCATCCATCTCGCACACAAGACGTTTTTATTTGATCGCACCACCCGCCCTATCGACAGCCATACTCGGCAACGCCATGCCTTATCTTCGCATTCGACAACGCTTTATTATTCGTCATTTATGGTCTCTGGCCCTGCACTCAACTGGACGCTCCGCTCGTATTTTTCGACTTTTGCACCGCACCGATATCTGTATTGGACGCTTTACGTGTTGCTTCTATTCGCTATATTTTACCCCGTAGTTTGCACGTCGTTCGGCCCCGTAGCTTTTCGTCTTATTGTGTACGGCACACATCCACGCCGCATTGACAGGTTTCGCAGTATATTCGACAGCATGTTCCCTGTTTTCACAATGTCATGTACAATATGTAACAGTAGATCAATCCCGACGTTGTATTACGCACTGCGTACCAAACGCAAAGCTTCATGAAGTTTGCCAAGTATGCATCTAGTATCTCTATATTCCGTACATCCGTCTTGCATTCTCTCTAGATATTCGCATTACGCGCTCTACATCCCAGTCGCTCGAATTACCGGCATCGTTCGCCACTCGTGCCACAAACTCAGCAGTCCAAGGAAGCATAGCGGTATGGCATAGAGGAAGACGCTTGCCCTTGACTTCGGGTAGGGAGTTGTAGATGTTTCCAGGGACCATGAACGGTGCATCTGTCTCCAAGACTATCCGCAGAGAAGAATCCGGAGCTGGTACGTCGCCGGCTGACTTGATCATATCCCGAATGACAGCTGAAGTGTTGAGATTCGTCGCGTACGTGATTACTCCTGGAGATAAATGAGAGACGTTACGCTTGTATGAAGGTATAGCGACGTACCTGTAATGCCGATGTAAAGGTTGGGGAAGTGAGCGAGCATGCGCGCGGCCCACTCTGGCGAGTCGGTGTAGCAGTGTATATGTATCTACCCCACAAGCCACTCGTAAACGCGCCGTAGCACACGCCCAATAAGCATATCAACTTACCCGATGGTCCTTTGGTACCTCCGCCTTCAGTATGCGCTCCGTATCGTCCTCGGCCTCGCGCGTGTGGATGGTGAGCGGCTTGCCGAGGCGGACGGCGTGGCGGAGCTGGCGGGCGAAGATGTCTTGCTGGAGGGAGCGCGGGGAGTTGTCGTAGTGGTAGTCGAGGCCGATTTCACCCCAGCCGACGCAGCGTGGGTGGGCCATGGCTTCAATGCTGTGAGGTTCCGTATCAGTGGCGAGGTGGAAGGAGGAAGGACGATAGGGTTAGGGTTGGGGGAAGGAGGGATCGGGGGAGGGGCGTACATGACGTGTTCTGTTGCGTCGTCATAGGCTTTTGCTTCGTGACTAGTAGTTATTTAGATTTATGCAGGTTGGGGATGTCGAGATACGCAGTGCTCACGGATGTACACCTTCAGATAGTCACATTAGCACTGGCTTTCACGGCGCATCACAGCGCGATCGACGACACATACCCATCACAAACCAATACTGCATCCCGCCCCAAAGCTCCTTCCTCTTCTCCTCGTCCAGTGCCGAGTCCGCGATCTCCTTCCACATTGCGCGCAAAGGCGGCGCCTCGCACCAGACGTCGACGATCGCCTCGACGCGGTGGTCTGCGTAGAGCGCGCGCACGAAGTCGAACACGGTCGCGTGCTGGCCGGGCTTGTATGCTGATTGGTAGGCGTGGAAGGTGGAAAGGAGATGCGTGTGGGTGTCGACGGTGGGCGTGTGCGAGGAGGGCGAAGGCGACGAAGCGCGGCTGGGGTGCCGCGGGAGGATGAGGTGGGCTTCGGGCGGGGTTGTGTTCTTCTTCTTGCCCATCTTGTTACGGGCGGTGGTAATGTACCGAAGACGATGTGGAGGAAATCTACAAGTGAGTAGGGCTCTTCGAGATGCGAGCATGCAACTCCGTATCCGTATCGGTCCCGCGCTCGAGTCACTGCTTTATGATGCACGTTCACCTGATCCTTGTTGACCTGTCCGTATAATCTGTATTTCAGGTCAGCACACAGCCAGAAATCGGTAAAGTAGGGAGACGGCACGAAAGTCAAGCGGAGACTCACTGCGCGTCTACGAGTGACTTTCTTGATCCCTGCCATCACCACTGTAGGGCCTTGTCTGCGCTCTTGATATTCTACTCTAATCGGAGCCAGTTTTTGCTAGACCGTCGTGCACTATACCTTTGATTTTTTCATCTTCCCTCTAAAACATCTTCGCTCTACCGCGATGGCACCCATCATCAGCATTTTGGACCTGGCAGGCGAGACGATCATTTCTATTTTCATGCACCTAAGTTGTCAGGATATTGTCCGTTGTAAACAGGTGACGTTCCTTTCATAAGGCCTGTCGATAGATCGAATGATTGATTCATGGTCTTCAAGGTCTGCAAGAGGTTCAAACATGAGATTGACGAATCCATCGCTCTGCAATACAAAACTGAATGCGAAGTCTGCGGCGTAGTCGACGGTGATACTAATGCCTTCTCTGTGGCGGAGCGATTACAACGTCTACGCGATCAGCAAGAGGCTTGGGCATCCGGCAGGCCTACTGAGGTACTCCACGTCAAGGATCCGTACAGCACGTTCGGTACTGTCATGGCAACATATGTGCTTGCGGAAGACGGACGGTGGATGCTGCACGTTGTTCAGGTCCCGTCCCAATACCGGAATATTCTGAAGAAGGAATGGTACCTCGACTTGCCATTCGGTGCATTAGCATTCTCCATCGATCAGAGTCAACGCTTGTTGGTTGCTGCTGAAAATTTAGAGTCAGTAAGAAGCAAAGTTTCACGAATTATGTCGACTGACAATGTCTGTCCTCCGTAGGCTAACCAACGGAGTTCCACGGCTACGCTTCCATATTCTCGACTCAGAGACCGGTCAAGCGCACCCACTTGCTGCGTCGCCTTTTCTTGACGCAGAGGGTACCACATGCATCGGGATAAACATACTAGGGGACGTGTTCGGTGTCATATGCGAGCGCACTATAAATAATGTGATTGCTGGATCCACGCTACAAGTATGGAATTGGAAGACGTCTCATCTTGTACTGGTATGTACACCCGTCGATATTTCACTTGCACTTTCTAAAGACGTGATTAGAATCTCGCCGTATTGAATCACACAACCTTCGCCATTATCGAGGGCCCCTACGTTCTTCTTCCATCAAGACCAACCGACGTGGATGTCTCGACACTCTGCGTTTTACCATGCACTAGTGACAGGAAGATAGACATAGCAGAAATCAATCGCACAGCGATACTAGAATTGGGTCTTCCGATCACTACCGTACACGACGTGGCAGACGTTTCTCTCGACACTCCGCAACTACCCCCGCACGATGCTGTGGTTCCCTTCTTTGGCGATTCCGAGCGACGTTTCATACATATCAGGGCATCTCTGCTCGACTGTGAGGCTGAAGTACCCTTAGAAGACCATTTTGTTCCTCTGCACAACATCCAGACTCTCCTTCGATCAGAAGAACAACATCTAGCGTCGAACACGGCATCGCAGACTCACCGAGTGTATCCCTGGCCTCGATGGGCTCAAACGGCCGTCTCGAGCGCTTCGTGGGATCAAGGTGAAGACGGGAAGAGATGTATGGACATTTGTGATCATAGGGCTTCACGGGTGTTCACCGATCGAATGCCATGGGCTCCACCACTCACATCTCAAATCATGTTCAATTTCAACGCCTACTGGGCGAAGCGTTGGAATTCCAGTACCATCGCGCAATGCAAGGCTGCTGGAGCTGGAGATGTAATCCATCAGGCGACCACATCAACGACCCCTTGCCGGTTCAGCTATACTGCTTTTTCGAGGCACGACTGGGTTGAGAATATGAGGCCGCAGTTCCATCGTCAGGTGCTGTTGGATGATGGCTTATTTGGGAAAGAGACCATACAACAGAACAGTGAACAGTAAGCCAACTCTCTCGCTGATATCAATCATGGTACTGATGTTGCCTTCAACACTAGATTGCCCGAGATGTTTTCCGTCTGGACTTTTTGATGATCCAGCCATCCATTGATAATCAAGTGCTGGTACTATCTCGGTCGACCTGTGAATGCGGACGAAACTTGTTATACCGATCACAGTTTCCCCATATTTCATGCACATTGCGCTTCGAAGCTTCTGCTAACGACATTGTCATCCTGCGAATTCGTACCTCAGGCCTCAGGCCTCAGGCTTCTGCGACTCAGTACCCCGCACCGAAGTCGCTGCATTGTGATGCAAGACTAGTTACTCTTGTTTGACTGAGTGATAAAATTCATAGCAACTCTCTCTTTAGGCAGATAGAAGTCTAGAGACTTGAAGCTAGGCAAGTCAGAAAAGGATGCCAAGCGCAGTGTTGGCACCATTGGGCGTCTATGAGCGTGGCTTTCTTAATTCCGAACTATCACCAGCGGATTCGTGCCCCTCGATACTCGAACACTGACGACAAGCCTGAGAAGATCAATATATGCTAGCTTTTCTCTCTCGCCGCAGCTGCTGCTAAACAGCGCTTCGTTCTATCGTTATGGCTACCAGCCCCGGCATTGCGAACCTCGCGAGCGAAACGCTCATATGTATCTTCATAAACCTCAGTTTCCAGGATATCATTCGCTGTAAACTGGTACGTTCTCATTACCAGGCTTCGTAGTCAGTTCAGATAGCTGATGCATACTCTTCTAGGTTTGCAAGAGGTTCAATCGGGAAATTGACGAGTCAGTCGCGGTGCAGTACAAATTTGAATGCGATATTTGCGGCGTTGTCGACTGGGACACCAATGCCTTCACTGTGACAGAGCGACTGCAACGTCTACGTGATCAACAGGAGGCCTGGGTGTCCGGTGTCCCGAGTGAGATATTCCATGTTCAAAGCTCACGCCGCGCATTCGGTAGCGTCGTTGCAGCACTAGCTTCTGTGACACACGGACGGCAGACACTGCACATTACCCAGATCCCGTCTAAGTACCGCAATATTCCTAAGAAGGAGTGGGATCTCGACTTGTCTTTCATAGCACCAGCGTTTACCATTGACCAGAGTCAACACTTGTTGATTGCTGTCGAGGAACTAGAGTTAGTACAAAGTTGTCACACGTAAAGCCTACTCACAGCATGTATCCTTTGTAGGCCGACGCAGATGATCTCAAACCTGAAACGCTTCCATGTTCTCGATTCAGAGACAGGACAACCCCATTCACTTGCCGTGTCAGCTTCCTTTGACGTAGAAGACGGAATACACAGCGGCATGGTAATATTAGGGGACATGTACGGAGTTATGTTCACAAGTAACGTGAACGGTGTCATAAGAGATACCATACGAGTATGGAATTGGAAGACAGCTCATCTTCTACTGGTACGTACACTTAAGCGTCAAGAGTTCATTCTGTAATGACGTGTTTAGAACTTCACCGTCTTTGATGTCACAAGTTTCGCTATCATCGAGGGTCCCTATGTTCTTTTAACGATACGACCATCTGCCACAGACCCGTCGACCATCTGCGTTTTGCCATGCAGCAGTGATAAACCGATAGGCAGGGAAGATATCCATCAAACAGCGGTACTAAAACTCGGACTTCCCATAAATAGTCCGAGCGACACAGTACACATTTCTCTCGACACTCCGCAATTACCCTCGCACGATACTACGGTTCCTTTCGTCGGTGATCCAAAGCGACGTTTCATACATATTCGAACAGACATTTTGAACCCCACACCCGATGCCCCCGTAGGCCAGGTACACTCAGCAGACTACTTCGTCCCTCTGCAGAACATTCTGGCTCTCCTACAAACGAAAGACAGATTCCAAGCGAGCGATGTGGCATCAATAACTCAACGCGTTTATTCTTGGTCCCAGTGGTCTCAAAGAGCGATCATGAATGAATCATGGGATCCAGGTGAACTCGGACAAAGATGCACGGAAATCATTGATCATCGGGGTCCGCGGGTGTTTGTCGATCGGCCAGGATGGACTCCACCCGACATGCCAGTAAACATCTATCGAACCATACTCGATCTCAATAGCTACTGGGCAAAGCGACGGAGTTACAGCACCTTCGCGCGATCTCAGGTTGTAGAAGATGGTCTTACAGATGACATCTTCCAGGATGTCGCATCAATATCACCCAGCCATCTTGGCGATGCTATTCCTCTACAGCACGGCTGGGCCGCGCGTTTGAAACCGGCATTCAGGCGCGACGCGCTTTTGGATGATGGGGTAGTGGTGGAAGAAGACATGGAGCATCATGGTTCACGGTGAGCAAAAGTGTCTCGTCGATATTGGTGAAGTACTGACATTGCTTTCAACCATTAGGCAGCGTGGGATGTATCTTGTCTGGGCCTTTTGATAGCCCGTACGGCCGATGCCAAACTCATGCTGATACTATCATAACTATTGGGGACTGACTATCTGTGGCTATAGGTGAGACCCGTTAGACCAATAACAATTTCTTCATAGTTCACGTACATCATGCACACTTGGCAATGGTCCATGTTTGCTCTTGGGACATCGTCGCATAGCGGATTCGTAAGGGTTTGAGAGGTATACACAACTGTCTGCGCCATGCTCACATCAAATGACGATACGAAAGACAGTAACGATGAGCTGGTAGCTCTATTCAGGATATGAGAATGATTTGAGTTGCCAGCGCTCAGTTATGATAAGTACGTGGGATTCAAGTTCGTCTATTCAATGTTGTTCACAAAGCACACTCTCGCCCAGAATACGAAGTTCAAGCCTCCTCTTATACTTCGAACTCAAGAACACGCCTCAGCTAGACCCGACAACCAGTCTGTATAGTTGCCTAATCAACCGGTGATATCTAACGACACCTCTTCTCAAACGCATACCCGCGCTTCCAAGAAGACACGATTCCTATTGTGAGTGTCGACTTGTTTGGATCACCATTTCACCCACGATAACGGGTAACGGCTTCTTCATTTGTAGATATACTTTCTCTGAGTATGACATTCCAGATATATATTCCCAAGGAGCTTCTTAGAGTTTGACCCTCCTTATCGTCCTGTTAGCATTAACCAGTTCTCCCATACTCACATCTCTCGTCGTCGAAGCCATGCAGGTTGCAATAGTAGGCGGCGGAGTATGTGGACTTACATGTGCCATTGCCCTTATGAAGACTGGTGTAGACGTCCACGTTTACGAAACCTCCGTGAATACATTTCTTCATGTTTCTTCTCATAATCGCATTCATCCGTTTTCAGGACCGTTTCCAGGAAATCGGAGCTGGCATCGGTATAGGTGTGTAGTGTATAGTATTGGAATCATAAGAGAGATGCTGACTGAAGGCTCAGGGCCCAACGTTACTGGGATTCTACGGCGGCTTGGTCTGGTCGAAGACATCATGAGCAGAGGGGACAAAGTACACACAGAATGGTTTCAATATTTGTCCGGAATGGAGGGCCATGAAGCTTTGTATCAAGTGAGCTTGTCAGACGCAAACCGTATCAGCTACTTTCTGAACTCGTTGAATATATAGATGTCGTTGCCTTCCGGTGACGAGCCTTTCATGGTCCATAGGCATGCATCTTTACCAAGTACATTTCCTGTGTACACCAGCTGATCATTATTCGACTACAGAGCTGCATTTATGGATGCACTTGCCAAGCATATCGACCATTCTCGGATTCATTTCAAGAAACGTTGCACCAGCGTAATGGAGCTCTCGAACTCGAAGCAGTGCATCAGCTTTGCCGACGGTTCGACGGTATACGCGGACGTGGTCATCGGTGCGGATGGGATCAAGAGCGTGGTGCGTGGTGCGGTGACAGGGCAAGATTCCAGTGACTCTGTCACGTATAGCAACACTAGCTGCTATCGTGGACTGGTCCCAATTGAGCTTGTGCACGATGCAGGCATCAGTACCAACCTTACTGCACGCCCCGTCTGCTTTGTTGGCCCGGGAAAGGCAATGCACGCTTCTCGGATAGCTAAATCGCTGGCTGACGTTCTTACGATCTAGCATATCATTATATTTGGTGTTAATGCGGGAACGTTGGTACGTCTTATCATGTTTCTGCTTCATGCTGGGACTAACCTGCTGATTCGTCATATATGTAGGTCAACGTAGTGGCCTTCGGACATAATAAGAACGCGCCCCCAGACACCTGGGAGCGACATGCGCCCGCTAACCCTGCAGTATCCACCGTATCAAAAGCAGTTTTGCTAGCTGAATATGACGGATGGGGTAGCGACGTCATGAAGCTACTAGGTTGTATCGAGACATGGAGCAAGTGGAAGATCAACGTGGTATATCCACATCTGACATCGTACGTGCATGGCCGAATAGCCCTGATTGGAGATGCGGTATGTCTTCACCTCATCTTTCTCACTCATTTCTCATATTCTTGTACCAAGGCACATGGGATGCAGACCCATTTGGGTGCAGGGGCAGGGCAAGGATTAGAAGACGCGTACCTTCTTGCGCAGCTACTCAGTCACCCCCACACGTCACAAGCCAATGTCGAGGTAAAGCGCCTTCTATCCTAACCATGACCTACTTTGACCCGTGTGATATGTTATAGACTGTTCTGAAGGTCTACGACGAAGTGCGCCGCCCACGTACGCAACGAGTGTGGGACGAAACTTACCAAGTGGGTAGTATCGTCGATGGCTTCGGTACGAACGATCTCAGTTCGCATGGGCTCAGTAAAGATCTAGCCGGAGTCTGGGATCATGTGTGGGGGCATGGTGTCGACGATGACTTGAAGAAAGCTGAGGGGCGGTTGCAAGAACTAGGTATCTTTCTCTCCTCTTCCCTGTAATACTTTCAATACCGTTTCCGACATACATTCAATGCGAAATACGTATCACATCATGCTCGTCGCAGCATACGGAACTCTCCTGGAAAGCGGTACCTGTTGGCTACTCAAACGCAAGACCGATGCTCTGAGCCTAGCGCGTCATGCGGCAGGTAAGTAAGCAACTACTATGACACTCTTTACGTAGATACAATAATCGGCGCGCGGATACATATATGGATCTGGAACACAGGATACAGTAATGATACATGGGCGATACGACTTACAGGCATATTGCGCTTCGGCGTGGCATATGGTACACAATACACTGCTACCACCTCAGCGGTTACTGTTAAGGATGCGAGGCTCGAAACGCAGACTGGTCAAGTTGGTGACTACACGCAGACACACGCCGGGTGAGATAATGTTGCCATCCAAGAGAATTCTACTCACATTCTGTAGCAGCTTCCACCTTTGTCATCCCTGTGAAAAAATCATTGACGTTGTCTTGCTCGTCTTGATCATCGTCATCATCTTCAATCGGTACACCGGCTGGGTTGACGGCCGCAGCTTCAATGCTATCCTTCAGATCCTACGAGCGGGTGTAAATGAAATGGGGAGGATACATATGAGAAGCTTAAGTTCACCTCGACATCCACTCGATTATAGATTGTCAGAGCACTTCTGGACTTGGAATCCGGGCTGGGCTGTACGTCCCGCGGCACAAGACGCTTGAGCTGGCAGGTATCCAGCTGATGTACGACAGGTATATAAGTTTACTGTGTGCACAAACGCATGCAACGACCGTCCTTACGTACCTCGAACTCCGCCTTCGCTTCGATGAACGTGATGGGAGGTCCGTTGGGAAGTGCTCTCTCGTCGGCACCATGAGTTGGCTGGAGGCGGATGGCGAGAGCCGCAACATCACAAAGGTTGTACTTCATGACGTCGTTCACTCCACCTCTGGGGTTGGGCTTGCGCATGATGGGCAAAATAGAGTCCAAATCTCGAGGCCCGATCTGCGAAAAGGCGTTTCAGTCGACGTAGGCTGATCAAGAGGATACATACGATTCTCGAGCAGAACTTTGTAGAATAGCTCCTGAGTATCCAAAACCCTCGAGGCTCGGTAAATCTCTGTCGACGCCTCTCCTCTCGCAGCTGAGCATAGATCTGTGCCCACTGGGCTGTGGTCTTCTCTTTGCGACGCCTGACAACCGGCATCGCGTCGTCGAATTTGACAGGCCTTGCTAGATGAGAGCAAGATAGATATTATAGAGGGTTTTGTTTCAGCTCAAGAACGATAGGAGTAGTCTGCGATCCTCTGACCTCATGTGTATTAGCCAATTCAAGGAACTAGAGCACATCTAGACCGTGTAGCTTGAGAACGTCATATGCTAGCAGTGGTGCAAGCATGATTGGCACGCTATGAGATGCTCCTTTGATACTGGAGGGATGCCTACAGTCAAGGCTGAGGGAAACAGCGGGCATGTTGTCGAGGAATCGGTCAAGCGGCCGGCTGGCCGCGACCGGAACCGAGCACAACCCTAACCCACCGGACTTGCTCCGCTCGTCCATAGTACATACTACAGACTCGGGCATGGAAATACCTCCTCACGGCAGACATAGCACAAGCAGAATGTAACGCAAGGTCTCGTCCCAAGCATAGCGCCTCACACTTGCACAGTGATAGAGTTACGCGAAGAACTCCGGTCCACGCGGGCGAACACGGCTACAGGGTTTTGCATATTTCTGTGAACATGCATCGTCTTTCACTTCTCCCTGCGCAGCCTGGGAATACCTACAAACAAAGTGACATCCATCACAAAGCTCCATCGCTGTGACAGCCTCGGCGTTGTCACGGTAATACCAGCTTGCTCAAACGGCTCTGGCACACATATAAATCGAAGACACACAGTGTAGAAATATTATGGATGCTATAATGGCTGGATACTGTGATAATGATGCCCTTGAATACACCGGGGGAAATCATACGCGATGTGATCAGGAAACACGCTGGTCACACAATGCACGATTGGTGACCATCATCACTTTGTTTGTGAGTACTCCATGGCGCTAAACGGCGAGCGAAAAGCGATTCGTGTTCACAGAAATATGCAAAACCCTGTAATAGTTCTCAGCATCAAAACGCGACGCGACTCGCGTCTCAATTATCAAGGTCGACGCGTCCAAGCCTCGAGATTACAGAATGTAGGACGGGATACAATATGTAGGACAGAATTGTCTTCGTACAGCACAGAATAACTCGAAACCCTCCTATCTAGTGAGCCGAATCCAACATCTGGCACCGCTCAAATACATTAGGGGCTGAAGAAGGAATTCTACTGACAACCAGCGATGATGCCCTGAACTGATGAGCTAGTCAGTCGATGTTCTTGCATAGATGTCATTTAAGAGACCAAGACTCACGCTCGTACCACGCTTCTTCGGGTTCCATCCCGTCAAAATAGCCAGGTTCTTCATAGTAGTCTTCGTAGCCATCATAATCATAGTAGTCATCGTGGTCATCAGAGTCACCGGAGTCATCAGAGTCACCGGAGTCATCGGAGTCCCCGTAGCCATTAGAGTCTTCGTAAGTTGTTTCGTCCCGTTGGGATGAAGTTGATCCTCCAACGTTACTTTGCGAAGTACTAGCTGTGCTGTTGACGGTCGCTTTGGGGGCATTTGTGGTTTCTGCCGAGAATGCAAGAGCCTTCGCGTACGTTAGCCAAAGGCATCGACGAGGAGCCAACACAAATACGTACTCGAACGTCAGCGATCTTGTAGAACTTTGTCTGCGCGCGGGGGCGTCCCTCGATGGGGACGGACCGTACAGGCTCGATAGTATTGATCTGTGCAGCCTGCAGCTGTTTGGTATAATGTATTCACGTTCTGTTCAATTTCGAGAGCTTCGAAAATCGAGAGAAAACATGCCTTATATGTCTTCATGGCCATCGAACGTTCAATCTCGCCTTCTGCAGGCTGATTTTCCCCATCATCGGCCTTGTGCAGACTTGAGCCTTCGCCACCTTCGCCACCTTCGCCTTTGCTGGCGTCCGCTAGCCTTTCCGCGTCGTACGGATGAAAGCGAGCTAGTTTCGCAGTACTGGAAGATGTCTTCGGCTCGACGGGCATCTTGGCTTAGAAGGAGCTTTCCTTGAAATCTCAAGGAATAACAGTGATGGTGGTTGAGACGAAGGTGCCCGGATTGGCTGTCCCAGTGCTCTGCTTCATGTTTAAATACTGGATATTCGAGCTCCATCTCAAGCGGAGTGACCCTACACCCCTACGATTTCCGTTTGAAGCGGGGACAGGAAGATGACCTAGGCACAGAATGAAGTCATTGCGGGAGTTTCAGAATAGAGTTTCGCTTTGCTGCCCCTATCGACTATCCCCACATCTCAACCGTTGAATACAGCAGTTCATAGCGAGCGAGTGAAACGGGGAAAACGGGTTACAATAAGCTTCAGCATATATGTTCGAGTATGGGCAGTAGGCTCGGTAATGCAGTGAAAGGGATGTCAGGGCTCGACGCGATCTCGTCCTCGATGGCAGGAATAGGAACTCCAGTGGGCGAAGCAGCGGCAGCCTCAAATTTTGCAACAAGAGCCTGAGTACATTGGGAGAGAAATATACCTCTACATCTTTAACCTTGTAGTACCGGACATAGGAAACGTTCGCGTTCTCTCGCGGATGTAGACTTCACTGGCAGTACGTGGAATAGCAACGAAGAGTGAAGAACGAGCGGATTCGACCGAATAGGGGGTCTCAGCCCTCGGAGCCGGAGAACACAGTGGGCATTATTGAGATTTGGGGTTAATCGAGAGGGAAACAAACTCTGTATCTGGACGGCTCAGTTCAAGATGGTCCAATGTGGCGAGAGGTGGCTAGTTCTCCGGAGTCGGAGTGTATCCCCAGCGACTGAGTTACAGAGCCCTTCTGATGCCGGTGTGCCGCTTTGAACTCAGCCATTTTGACTCGTAGCACGTGATCGCGTTTGTGGCGTCGTGCGACACGCGTCCGACCGACGTTGACTTACCATGACGATCTGATTCTAGCCTTCGTTCGGATCCGTGCTCGTTTTAATTCATGAGATAAAGCACCCGAGGCTGGTCATAGAATGATGAACCAGGTACGTTTGTGCAACTCTGGCCCCGCTTGTATGAAATACAGAATTCAGCCAGTGTCTTAACGATGAGCTGGCGAGCATGGGGGACGACCTCCAGTAGACTTCCGTGCGGTCTGCTTCGTGCGGAAACCTGTGCGAGAAGACGTGGGTATCTGTACAGGTCTGGAGGTGGTAGCAGAATGCGCGAGAGACGTATCGGAGTGCGGGATGGATGATTCAGCAGAGGTCTCGCGAACGCAGCGTTTCGTAGATTTACACTCTCTTGGCGTCTCGGTGGCCTGGCCCTTGGCTTTCTTTGGAGATTTGCCTATACCATAGCCCACTGAGGACGGTGGTAGTCTTCCAGTAGATTTTCGCGCAGTTTGTTTTGTGCGTTGGCCGGGAAGAGTTCGAGGGGAAGATGATCCCGACACCGAGTCAGACCGTTCCACAGGTTCATCCTGCAGCGGATCACAGACAGAGCCAGGTATTTTGGGAAGTGGTGGCTGCATACCGCCTGTAGTCTTGCGGGCAGTCTGTCTCGTCCGCTTTGAGACCGATGAGGCAGAGGATGCAGGACTCCTCAGTGTGTCATGTTTGTTAAGACCTGGTGGAGATCGAGGTGCTACACCGCCTGTGGATTTGCGTGCGGTCTGCTTTGTACGTTCGCTTGTTCTACTTGGTCTTGTAGACGTCTTGCTTGTACTGGGCGAGGATTCATGGGAAGGAGAAAAGTCCGAATCTTCCATATCCCGTGAATCCGAACTCCACGCAGCTAGTGCCTACCTATCATGAGCGAATAATCGCGAAAATCGGTCGTTTTCACTTGCCTGGATGTCGGCAAGGCGATAAAACTTGCACTTCGCTCGTACACGGCCCGGAATAGGCACAATACGCGTAGGTGCGAGCATATCGATCTGCGTTGCTGTAAGCTGTTGAAAGGTACAACATGCATGCATAAAAACATTATAATAATCATCAGTACATTGTACTTTGTTTTGAAGAATGATTGTAGACGTATAGCGCACCTGGAATATTCTCATCGCGTTCACACGCTCGACTTCGCCTTCCCCTGCATGAAGATTTGTTCCCCCGAGATCTTCATCGTCGGAAATCTCGTATGGACGAAATCGATGTTGACTGTTTGACATAACGATAACGTGCAGCAGATGGCCTCAATGAGAGGAAGGGAGGTAAATGACATGCGCTCTACAGTCACGTCAGTCACATCGCTATGGCGCTCGCCTATACGCAGTCACGCCACGATGACCATCGGATGGGGCCGAAAAAAAGGTAAGCTGTTTTTGTCTGGATAAGGCCACTTTGTCTGAATGCCTTCCAAGAGGATTTCTCGGAGAGGGAGGGAACATATTGAAACGAGGCCCCTGAAGCTACAGCACTCTAGCTTCGAATGTCCTGCGAACATTCTGCCACGCTGGAGACTGTACCCAGGATCTCAGAAGCCGAAGGCGGAGAGAGAACCGAAGAAGTAAGACCACCGCACGCGTTATCAGCTCCTCTAGTCATATGTAAATGCGCTTGTGGGATCCGTGTTATGACAGATAATGTACAAGCCTATTCGAGGGTCTTCGTAGTACTAGATAAATCCTTCAAATTCACGTTTGACCTATTCCGACCAGCGTTATGTGCAGCTGTGCTTCAATAGCCATGGTTAATCATCCGGTATTCCAGACGAAGCTTAGTAACATTATAGACTGTTCAGAGTTAGACAACGACATTAGCTGTCCGGAAGCGAGCCACTTACAATGAGTAACAGCTTGGTGCTTCGTCATGCCAAAGAAGGTGTCCCGGTCCTCTGGCTTGGATTGTACGGCGAACACAACGGCACCGCCGCCATACACATGTATAGGTGCACCAGTCGGGTTAGCAGCGGCAACATCGATCCTCTTGTTCAAATCCTGTCGATGTTTAAACATTCTATCCGACTCAAAGGACGTCACTACTTACTTCGACGTCTACGCGATTGTAGACGGTCGTGTTCGTGTTTGCGTTAGCATGTGGATTGCGTCGTATGTCCCGCGGAGCGATACGCTTCAACTGGGACGTAGTTAGCTAATGCACACAATGTATCATCAGCTCCGAATGAACATCTGCACATTATCAACTAATACTCACTTTGAATTCCTTTTTAGCTGCAGTAAGCGTTATTGGTCGCCCCCTAGGGGGCGCTCTGCTATCGGGGTTAAGCGTGGGGCGGAGGCGGTTGATAAGGGCGACGAGGTCGCAGAGATTGTATTTCATGATATCAGTAGGACCGTCCCAGAAATCCTGCGTTCGGAGCGTCGGTAGGATGGAATTCAGATCTCGCGGTCCAATCTAGAGATCAAGACGGATAAGATAAGGGTCGTATCCAAAAACCGAAGGAGACGTACGACATCCGAGAAGAGCGTCAGCACATGACTCCTGAAGATCCAAAACCCCCTTTGCCCGGTGAACCTCTGCTTCTCTCTTTGCAGCTGATTGCGTTTACTTCGCGTCATGACGGGAGTCACGAAAACGCAAGATGAAGTGGGAAACAAGCGAGGGGGGGGGAGCAGAAATGCAGTAACTGATGGTTTAGAGCAGGTGTTTCAGACTCCACTCTAAGCGCAGAGCATTATGAACCAACCTAAACAAGCGTTGTCCCGTTTGGATCGTGATCGGAAGCAAATGATCTGCGTCTTCAGGCCTAGGGGTTATGATGAGGTCGACGCGGATGCAACTCAATTCAATATTCAATGCTCGTGTCTACTGCCGCCAGTATTATCACACAATGTTTCTTGGATAGCGATAAACCTGACTTACGTGATATCTTTGTTCTTCTATAATGTTCGCATTCTCCTCATCTTATTTGAGTCCTGACAATGTCATGTCAAATGAGACGGCCCGCATCACGCGAAGTCATCGATTATTCTCTATATCTGGAGCAAGACGGCAGATATCGCACCTCATTGTGGATCTCAGCCTGGCCGACTTGAACCACTCAGCTTATACTAAGCGTCGAACCTTCTTTACGGCAACAATTTGAAGGTCCAGCGCAATCGGTACTAAGGAATCCACCATATTAAGGCTTATGCTTAACTTAGAAGTGGGTAAGTTATAGAATCCACACTGTAATGGATGCGGGTGGTAATGCTTACGATTAAATCCTCCTTGGTTGTTTTCTGCCTGTCGGCAATGGTACGTCACGGTCGTGTAATGTAAAGGTCTATGCCACACGTGCGTAGGTGCACAGGAAGACGCTCACTAGGCTTTGATAGAGCGAAAAGCATCGATACGGAAGACTGCTTGAGCGTGTATATAGACGTTATGCTTTGAAGTGGGTGCAAAACCTTTTGCTCAGAGGATGTGCGTGCAAAAGCAGCGTGAGCGATCCTCCGCGAAAGACTGAAACACGTGGCTTCCACGCGATCGTGTCTTTTCCCAAGTCCCCTAGTGCTACATTCTTCTCTCTCTCTCTTCGCTGTTTGGGCCATGCTCATAAGAGCTTCAATGATCATATTCTTACACATCTTCATAAGCATTGTTATCGGTTTTGGGGTTGAACGGCCTTGCCGAACGAATTGGCTCACGCCATCATGTATTCAAGCAGCGACCCACGCACAAAACTTCGCAAGCAGTTGGTTTAAGTACGCGTATTACACGAATGCACCAATCGTCTTCAGTTGCTCACAGGCGGCCGCTACATCGTCCTCCATCTTGTGATGCCACACAAAGTCGGCGATCCCATGAAGCTGGTTGCGCAATTCCTCGATGTCGACATCGTCACCAGATCCAACCAGCTCGTATATGTCCCCTGCTCGGCGGCTTCCTTCCCAGACTTGTTGGGTTCGGGGACGCCGTATTGAGTCGTATACATGGAGTACATTCTGTGATGATATTCGCAATGTGCGAGTCATGATACTAGTTCGGCACGTACCTCTATGTTCTCCAGAGTCGTTTGCGGGTTACTCAACAGTTTCGAGAGTAAAAAAGCATCTTCGATGCCCTGACCTGCACCGGCTCCAAGGTGCGGCAGCATGGCATGAGCCTGTATTTCTATTGGTCAGTGTATTCAACCCTTCGAACTAAAGCTGATGATTTACCGCATCTCCAAGTAATGCTACCCTCCCTCTAGTATACGACTTGAGCTCCGGATATAAGACGTTGATAAGCCACTTGTCCGTCTTCTCGACGCAGCTCAATAGATTAATAACGTCTGAACCCCAACCGTCGTACTCAGATAATAATTCTTGAGGTGTCGCAGGGATCACAGTGGGCGAAGCGGGGTCAGGGCGATGGCTATTTGCGCTTGGAGCACGAAAGTCCCCGCTACGGTCGGTAGCAAAGGCGACCACATTTATCTAGAAAGTGTTAGACTCGGCTTAAAGGTTAGTGTACAATCACGAACCATCTGCGCTCCTCGAATCGCGAATGTGAGGACATGCTATACTCACTTCAACATACGACTTAATATGAAAAAAAGACAAGTGTGGTTACCTTGTCTTTCCCGACAAAACATACGGGCCTCTGGGTTAGATCCACTCGGAGGCCAGCCTTTCGAACAGCGTCGGCGGGTACCAATGCTCGGTAGCATATACTTCTACTGAAGGTGACATCGGTCCAAGGATCCGCGAGGGTAACTGCACCACGGACAGTGCTCTTAATCCCATCTGCACCAATAACTATATCAGCGCTGGCTTCGGTACCGTCTCCAAACTGTATCCAGGTCTTTCCCTGATTGGTACCATCTTGTGCAACCTGCACACATCGTTTGTTCATATGACAGGTCGTAAACTTGTCATTCAACGCGTTTGCAAAAACCTCTAAAAGAGCGGCCCTATGCAGTTCGACGTCAGTGATCTCGCTCAGATATCCCATGTAAGGCATTTTCTGACCTATGCATCCCCACTCCAAATTCCCCAGGGCCATAAGGATACTAAAGAGCCGCATGTAAGTTCTGCGGGTTAGTTAAGACCCACCCGTCGCTCTGCGTTACGTACATTGTAGACCAGCTCAGAACCTTCTCTCCCTAGTCGGGTTTGCATCCATGCGGCCCTATTTGGTTCTCCCGAATCGGTAACTTTGGCGAGAACATCTTGGAGGATGCCCATTCCACGAAGTACCTCGATTGCGTTTGGGCCTGATCGCGATCAGAAATGTATACAAGTATGGCTTCAAGTGTATAGTTACCTAAGCCAATGCCAGCTCCGATCTCCCCAAATGTCGCCTAGCAGGACGCGCTATTAACAAGCCATAGTGATACATACTGTCGACATACCGCAGCCTCGTAAACATGAGACGAAATGTTTTCTTGAGCTAAGGCGATCGCGCACGTTAGGCCGCAGATACCACCCCCAATAATTGCGATGTCAAAGCTCTTCGTAGGACGCTCCATGTCGAGGACACGAAGTATACGTAGAGGTTGTTATCTTGGGGCATTATTATAGTCGTCTGGGATATCAGGAAATTGCCCTGTCGTCAGTTTCACCTCTTTTGGTAAGCGATCATGGACGTACCACGAGCTCGCTCCGCTTCTATGCTGTTTACAATGATAAATATAGGCATAGCCTTCGCAGCCGAGTGTATATGACCGGGGCTCATCATTCAGTGTGCCGTAGCATGGGACTAGCTGACAGTATCCGGGCAAGCACCAAAGCTACAGGCCGAAAGAAGCAGATTAGGAAGGGCTTCCAACAAGGGCAGCGCTTCATACGGATGTCAGATCTCCATGCTGAAGAAGGTGTGGGAACCGGAAGTCTGTACCAAGTTCGTTCTGTCAAGGGCCGTCGACTTTTACTCCTATTGGTTTGAGATTCTGACGGCATAGGAGCTTCAGCGTCGAAGTTCAATCTCGAATGAAGGACCACTCACTATCACTAACCAGTGTTTATGAAGGTCATTCAAGCACGGATCACAGTTATCTCGGCATGACAGGGTTTTGACGAATGCCGCCTTCATGGTCCAAAAATATCTGGTAGAAGAAAAGGTGTCTATGAGCAGAGATTAGCAGAGATTGTATGGCTGCAAGCTATACAGACCTTGTGCCGGATACTACAAGCTTCCGTGCCAGGCATTGCTATGACGAATACCATTGGCTGAATCCGAGTCCCGCAGCTCTACGTGCGCTGGACCGTATCTTGATAAATTAGAAACACCGCGGTGCCCGTGGAAGATGTACTAGCTGGCCGGAAGAGCGATGTGTTTCAAAAAGTGAAACAATATGGCGAATGAACATGTCGTAGTGTAAGGCACCAACGCTGAAAGAGAACGCCTGATTATGGTCTTTGAGCACAGAGGCTACCCGAGAAGAGTGCGCAGAGGCGTATCAGTTCTTGACACGCACTTTCTGCAGCCTGCATCAAGGAAAAATCAGTCAATGTGCTGTGAGTCGTTTATCGCTGACATTGACCGTAGATCGGAGGAGCCGCGTTTTGCGCACCTACTGATACGAGATAGCGACTTGCTGCCACGACATATAGCTTGTCAGTATGTTTTGAGTAGGGAACATATTCATAAGACACACGAGATTCTTCACTTAGAATATGCGAAGACAAGTTACAAATGGAACGTTAGAATTGAGAACGGTGGGCACGCTTTGCAAACCTTTCTGGCGCTAACATGGGCGTCAATAGTGTGTAGGACAGATTAGGCAAGTGTAGTGATTGAAGGTTCAGCCGAGTCGCTCGTAGACTCGTAGACGTCAAAGTCCTTAGGCACCTGTCTTATAAGGCGACCAACGGCAAGGAGAATAATCATATCACACTTTGTCTCGCTTTGTCCAGCAAATTCTCCCCCTCCTGTTAAGCATGGTACAGAGACATACACATCCGCAAGCAACCGGAACCAAACGATAAACGACTACTAGAGCCTCTGATTGTCTCAATAGCATCTCTCGACTTAACTGATTGATAGCGCGATACTTTGAGCTCGTACAGTGAGCCAAGCTCATGCTGTTACGCCACAGCAAACATCAATGAGCCGCGGTATATCCGTGATACTGCCGTATTCAAGTCGATTCACTATAGCATGCACTCACATAGTTGACTCAAAAGTATATACATGAGGAGATAGAGTAGCAGGAGAGCTAGGCTGTGAAATTCCAAATGAGATCTACGAGACATATCACAGGCTCACATGTCGAGCCCTGATAATAGAGCACGTGGTCCATGGTGGTACGGCAACAACTTCAATATATTGTGATGGCGGCGTATCACGATGTGAACGGCTCTTCTTTCCGAAAAATAAGATGCGGCACTCATACAGTGCTCCTCGGCATAATCCAGCTTCTCTTAAAAAGAAGGACGCACCGTAACTTTCCGGGTATCTTCAGCAAAGCTTGTAGCTAAATTTGACGCTTCTAAGATCCACAGGCACGGCGCTGTTATCAGCAAAACCTCCGAAGCCAGTTACAAAACAACACGAGAGCGACATAGAACCCTGTGTAAGGCTTAGCAATCGTTAACAGACTGTGTATCTCAACGCTTGAGTCTTGACGAGCTCTGGGCGTCTTAGTATGATGGAGAAGTCGTAGTCTCAATATTGGCCATCGTAGTAACCTTCGTTATCGCTCACGGTCAAGTAAACTTCTCCTGATCTTGATCAGCTAGCTAATGCCACGAAGTATGTGATCTCGCACCGAAGTCCAGTATCCTCAGGTGTCAAGATCCGCGTATACACATTTGAGTATTTCTATTATCTGTCTGGTGCTTGTGAGTCGAACTCCCACGTACATGAAAAGATACGAAGTTACACGTTGCATACTGCCACTATGTGACTGGCTCATGATTTACGGCATTAATCTTTCATAGAAGCTGAGGGTTCCTGACAAACCTAGTTAAAGCCAATGAGCACAGCACACATCGAATGCTGTGAGAACCATACCGCAATACCGCAACGGTCATCGCTGTTCATCGTCTTCGTGTGGCAAAAATCGCCCAAACTACAGGCATCGTTATCTTCTCCGCCTTGCCACGGAAATTGCTGGGTGCTTGTAGGCAAGATAAGACAATCAACCGTCCAAGGAACACATTCTCGAAGAAGGCAAGACAGCTTTTTTCCAGCAGTATTTCGTGGATCTCTGACACGGCTAGGACAACCGGATCGTCGATTCTTCCTTTGGCAATCGGATAGATGATCCCATTTCTTAGCATATGCCGATGTTCCTGAACCGGACTCTGCGTATCACACTACAAAATCATGGTACTAGCGCACCTCTGTGGCCAATCAGTGGCGCCTGGACTTCGGCACATGCCGTGGAGGTCTACGGGAGACGTCCCATAGTGTCCGGGTTCGTGAAAATTATAGGAATGATATTTAGCAAAGCTCAATGAGTGTTTTTGAGACAGTCTTTACGTAGGTGATTCAGCTCACTCGCCGCGCGGTGGCTCTAAACCATCACGACGCCTCGATTGAAAATTACCTAGAAAAGATGACCAAAAAGAAACCAAAAACACAGACTCAATGATATGAGAACGCACAGTGATGTTCGTTCCCTGCGACTATCAAGGATGCTCTTTTCGGGCAGAACGAGATGGGATTTACCGCTCTCCGTATGATTAGCACAGATAACGAAACTGTGCCTGCATTTGCGATGGCAGAAGTCGCTGTTCACGAGAGTTACATGTCCTACTGGACGTGCACGCGGGTTAGGAAATTCGATGAAGGCAAACATGGCACTTACGGGTAAGCTCGCTGCCTTTCGAATGACAGCATGTAAACTTATACAGGTCTTCATTGGTGCGTTCTTCGGGTTTCCGGGCCTAACGTACGTCGAGGACATGGGGCGCCCATGGCAGAGCAGTGGCAAGAGAGGCTGAACTTCCAAATTACGCCAGACCGGGACTCCGCACGAAAACGTCTTCGTTTTTACCGGTGTTTCGTGCGCCATGGAAGCGGGTGGCAAGCAGTGACCGTGGAGGGGATAGAGAGCACAAAGACCAGTTCCTCGAAGGAAGACGAGAACACAAGCACTTCTTCGTTCTGAAAATAGAAAGACGAATAGCATCAGCTACGAATATGGTCGCAACACAGCTAGAACACTACCTCGGAATGTATTTTTAACAACGATCGAGCTGGAATATAAATACCTCTATATCACGGTAAATCGTAAATGAACAGTATGACGCTGGCGAGAGTGATCTCTTACCTGACCCAAGACAGTCCCATACTCTGAAGCATCCCGTGGACAGCTCGAAACGCCGTGCGCATCTGTCAGAAGGCTTAAGCAGCTCTCAACCTCCGATAGTGCGATCTTAAAGCCTCCGTGTCTCTGTACTTCTTCGTTTTGTTGTACCTTTGTGAGACATTCTCCACGTCTGACAGAAAAGGATCGGGATGCTTACAAATGACATGCTCAACGTACGCAGAATGCCACGAAGGCAATTAGCCACCGCGCTCGGTTGCAAACGGTCAGTGAGACGCAGTGTATGGCGGCTGATAGGACATGTCGGCAATTAAGGGACTCCGGCCGGATCGGTGGTTAAATGAGAAAAAAAGGTCGTTCAACGCAGGCTGCAGCATGGACAGAACCTGTGAGCAAAAGGTCAACCTATGTCTTGACCCACGTGCTGATCAGAATGGAAACAACCCACCTTAAAATCTTCATGTTTTTCTTTGAATAGGATGGCAACACAGCACGCGGAGTTATAGCGAGGAAATGCCTAAGACATTGAATTGTCACTTTCAAATCGGTATTGTGCCAGCACGCCAATCTAGAGTCGAATACCTCGTGACAATTCTCGGTGGTGAGAAGCAGTCCTATAATATATTGCGATGAATTAGCGAAGTTCAAAAGACGGCTTCAGTATTGTGGCATTTTCAATGCGTGGAAAGATTACACCAGGACGGCCATTCGTTCTTGTGCATTATCTGGAGCACATGAGGATGACCTGGACGCTAGTCGGTGTACGATGTGAGACTGGGCACTCAGTCCCCGAGCATTGAGATAGAAGGTATCTGAACGAGAACCAAGACGTGAGAATGCGTGCGAGAGATCAGACAATACGTCGAAGCAACACTCACGATGCTGAGACGCATACGATCTACGCGCCAGCTAGGCCCTGTTCTTGGACACGGACGTCTGCAGTGTATTGCACGAAGATAACGACCCGCCTTCGTCGTTGCGCCGACCTTTCTAATCTGCGGCCGACGACGCAGAGATACGGCGGAATCTGCTCGAACGCGGAAGAACTCTAATAGAATCATTGAGCGCGCCCAGTCGTGTACTAACGGTATGATGCGACCTGCCAATACGAGCCTCATGGTTACTGCGACCGGTGAGACATTTGGAGAGTGTCAGCCTAAAGCATGGAAAGATATCCGACAAAACACATACTTATCTGAGCGACCCCTTCAGGGTTTACACGGTATACGTTCTCGAAAGGCATCCCCGCAGCGCTTGGTCCACCACCCCAGGATTACCATTGTCCTTCCCCGCAACCGCACCGCTTGGAGCGCAAGGAACGTGCGAGCCTGTGTGAACCCGCGAGGTGGTTTCGCGCTAGCACCTCTATCGACAGGCACTTGTTTTAGGGGCTAGGGACACGATAAGCAGCTTGGCCGAGATCGCAGAATGCTTATCTCTGCGCTGGCGCGCACACGCACCGTTCTCAAATCTGCGCCATCAGAGGGATATGAGACTGTGAGTCCCAAGACGCGTCGAACGCCCCGAACGCGCTCGTAAGACAATACTAGTCAGCACTTGAGCGCCCAGCGTGGTGCAAGCGAGATTGAATGGGAGCGTCCTTCAATTGTGAGCTATCTTGCACTGGACGCGACAGATGCGAAGCTTGATGCGATGTTCGTGAGGATAATTGCAATTGCAACCTGGAGTTCAGCCTCAACAGCCCTGTCCAGAGCGATCATACATCATGATCTTCCTCTGCCGGCATGAGACGATTGAACACAGCACAATACATCGGCACCGTTGGCAGCGCCACCGTAGCCGTCAATGCAGCTTCGATTGCCTCGTATCTGTATAGCGTGTACGTTGTGGGTGAGCGACCCAGAGCGCGTTGGTACGAGAGATGATAGTGGTGATAAATGAACGTACACGTGTGATTCAGTACCCACTGCTGACAGTGACCTTAGGTATACTGTTTGCTGGATAGCAGAGAAGTGACACTGATGACGACTGTTGGAAGCTCGTCATGACAGATTTTTCTATAGATCAGATATGTCAGTAAAATGACCAGGAAGAAAGCCTAAGCAAACGATGAAGAGAAGACGGAGGGTAGCTGAAGATAGATGGAAAGAAGGAAGATGAATGGGCGACGCAGCAGCTTGTCGACCTTGACCGCCGCCGAGACCTCGGCGGCGAACAACATTGAACCGCATACATCGTCTACGTACGCGGGCTACTGACCAAGCACTCACACGCTCAGCATATACTGTCGCTGCACCGTGAGACTCCCGTCTTGCCAACTCCGAACCTTCGCAGAGTTCGTTGAAGCTTTTCCTGTTCTAAGCTTGGAACAATGTCCTGTGAGCCAAAGCCACCCATTCAGTCGGGCAACTTCGTATCCAAAGCCTTGTCGCTATCAGACAATGTTGGGCGACCGATTACAAGGACGGACTGCGCTCTGGTTCCTTGGATAGTTGGAAAGAACTTCGAGAAGAAGCTTCGCGCGCACAGGGAAAGCCATGCTTTGCAATTCGGCTGGAGTTGGAAACGCGGCATCACAATGCCTAGCGCCATGTATAGTCCACTTGAACCTGCTAAGGTCTAAGGTAGCGAGGAACGCAGGTGGAACGTGGATAGCAATGAGCCAGGGCGGGACGAAGCAGCGAAAATTGCACGTACTCACCACTGTGTGGCGCAGACGGTGACTTGACAGCTTGTCCCACCCCGCTCTGCACTTCATTTCGGAGCAGACGCGAGTTCTAGGACGTGGTGGGAACGCGAGATAGCCCGTAGAATGGGTATCTAAACGCATGTGGCGCTCGCTCTTGTGAACTGATAGCGCTATAGCAAACCCAACGCCAGCATCTGTCGCCTCCAACTCCTCCATCGCCCCAAACGATGCATCGTTCCAAAAGCATCTGCGCCATCGCCATAAGTAAGGCAAAGGACAGCAACCCCACCGGCGTGGGTGAGGGCACGCAGTCTAGGCTATACAGCCCGCATCATCGTGAGTAAGTTAATATGAGCCCGCCCATTGAGTCGCTCGATCACACATCACCTTCTCGCCGCCCTGTCGTGGCTTCTCCAACTCTGTCTCCTGCGAACTGCCTATCTTAGCCCAGAGCCCGTGGGCTCCTACGCCAGTCCTCCAAAGCGTGGCTGCAGGTGCACCGCGTACGTACAAGGAATGAGCGAGGCCACATCCCTCCGGCGGCGGGTTGAACAGCCACGAATGCTTGAGAATTGGGGATGCCGTCAGCAGTTGTAGGATTGAATGGAGGTGATCGAACGTGCCTATGATGCATCGTCATTCTGCATCGTACCACCCTGGTACGCGACGTCAAGGTCTATTGTTCATCGAAGAGACGCGATCGATGTCGATAAGCCATCGCTAAGAACGACGACGGCACTGCCTGTCGTCGTCACGTTTGGCCTTCGTACCCGAGAAGATTCTGCATGGGCTGCAGCTGCAAGCACAACACCCTCTTGATCAGGCACAACTGGGCGTAATATTGACAGCTTGATCAGTCCTGTCAAAGGGTAGACGTATGAGATCACGGAAGCGCGAAGAACCACGAATCACGAATCACAGAGTGAGACGAGGCCGCAGAGGTTCGGGGAACGAGGCAGTCAGGCAAACGCGAGGCGGAAACAGGAGACAGAGAACTCACGCTTTGGGTTCGTGGGTGGAAATAATGATGACCGGTAGAAGGCTTGCGCGTGCGACACGTTGGGCTTGACGTGAACGCGTAAAGATACATCGCGTTCCCTTGGTCCCTCGGGATGTGAGCTCGGAGCGCACACAGACGGAAGGCCGCGTCTGCCTATGACGCACTGACATTCGTGTCGTTGACCACATCCTCGATCGCGCGTTCTCTTCATAATCATTTCGCGCCCATTTCCCGTCTGACAGGCCACAACGAATTTTTTCCGCAGCGCGTTCTGCTCGATGTGCAATGATGAATCGACATCGGCGTCAGCACGCAACCCTGAGCAGCGAATCGATGACTTGCCTCGTATCGAGGCGGTGCGACGCCACCAGCTCTGAAGCCCGTACCGGGCCCAGTGTAGCATAAACGGCCACTAGCGCGCTCCGGAGACCATTGTAGTCCGCGCACAAAGTTGTCCGAGTCCCGACTCCGAGGGGCGCGCCGTCCACAATTCATACTCTGCATTCCGCACCGTGCATCCCGCAACGCGACGGTGCGCCTGACCGCGACTAGCACGGTTCCCATCCCGATTCCCGGCGCGCCTGTGTGGGAGGGCCTCGAGTCGGGCCCGCTGGTCAGGCGGAGGCGCCACGATCAGAAGGGCGACCGATGAGGCGCGGGCGAGGGCCTCGCACTAGGGCGGCGCCACAACGCTGCGGAAGTCGTGCGGCCTGCGAGCCACGTTCGAGAATCGAGCATCGCTGGGGCGTTCGATGGGGCGCGGTCTTGCCAGAGTAGCCAGATCGCGCCAAGTCGGAAGCGGTGGGGCGTGGATGAAGACCGGGTACTGAGCATTCAGTGTTGGAGACCGGGTTTGAATGAGTGGAGGGGGGCAGCCGATGACGATGACGACGAAGAGGGAAATGGTGCATACGTACGGGCACGATGTATGGCGACCAGTCTAGCAGAGTCCAGTTAGATAGGCCACAAGACATTGTGCGAGTACGGACACAAAGACGATCTTCACCGCCGTCTCTTCGCCGGTCAGAAGCCAGCGGACGCAGGAAACTTCTGGCCTGCGTCAGACCCCCTCGCCACGGCGTCGTACCGCAATCGATCGGTGTAGAACCTGGATCCCGAGCTAGAATCTTGAGCTTCAAATATGCACCGTCGCGATTCGCTGTCAAAGATTCATTCTACAATATTGAATGACGCTTTGCAGCCTTAGGTTGGAAGTTGAAAGTAGCGAGGAAGGGGTCGCCTATGAATACCGTATCTGCCGGGTGGCGCGGTGGGCCCACCATAGGGCCAGCGAGCTGGAATAATCAGACATGTGTACAGGGATAGCGCGATGGCGAGCGAACAAACGCACCGCATTGTATGGTATGTATTGTCCTTCAGATCTTCAGAGTTTCCTCTTCCGAAACCCAGAAGAAAAACCTGCCAACCGTTCCGCGTTCCGTCCACGAAGGCGGCGTCCCGACGCCTACGCCGACACGTCTTCGCCATTTTGTGTCTTCCGTCTTCCTGTCTCTGTGAACGTTCCTCTCGCTTTCTGTTCCGCCTCCAAGCACGGTGCAACGAAAGCCTCTTTCTTTCAAACCCTCGAAGTTTTCGCCCTTCGTCTTTAACCTTTTCCTATTCTCTTCTCAATTCTCTGATCGTCGCACCGCATGCTCCCGTTTCCTGCAATATGGGCCCCAATACGAATTTCTGCCGCAGCTCTGATAGCAACAAAGCGTACCTTGCCCTGCCAAAATGATTCAGATGGATCCGGATGAGGCGAGCGGCGACGGTGCGCCGGCGGGCCGTCTGATCAGCACCGTCCCAGGCTGAAAGTAAGAAAAATGTAGCCCGCCGTCCGTGTGGTCCGCCGTAAACGTTAGTGCCCTAGCTGCTAGTGCCGGGTTCCCCGTTCCTGAGGCCTGAATGCTGAACACTACTGAGTTCTGATTTTTGGTTTCTGCCGGCGGTGCGCTTCTCCTCGAGATAAACCAGCTGCCTGTGTGCCAAGCGTCCATTTGACTCCAGTGTAGCCGCTGTTTGAGCTATCCTGAAAATACTGAGCGTTGAGCATCCTGTAAGCCAGCCTGAGGACGCGCTGCCGAGAGGTCCGAGTCGAGTCGAGGAATTCGTTGTCGTCGTGTGTTGTCAAAAAACGCACGATCACGATCGGGATCGGATCGGGATCACGTCGCGGCTCAGGCGCTGAACGGGGCTCTCGATGCTCAGCGCGTTTACGTGAGACGCGCTTTGATGTTGGGAGAGTACTAGTGAGGCGCCACACGCCGCCGCGGCTTTGCTCACTGGGTTCAGGCTGCGGTAGTGTTGCCGCGGGGTGGGGCGGGGCCGGCCTCAGGGCGAAAACAGTGAGGTTCCCACGCTTCGGGGTGAGGTGGGGTGAGGTCGGGGTGCCTCAACTCGCCCCGACGTACAACTGTACAGCTGGTCGCACGGTCATATAACATACGGGATCACTACAAACGGCAATGCGATCAGACTCCCGTACCGATGCCCCGATGTCCAGATGTCGGGCTTTCGAGCGTCTTCCTCCTTAGGCGGCCGCGAGGGAGTTTTGCAGCATTTTTGCATCCCTAGGAGTTGTACACCTCGAAAAATGGTTCAATCTGACGTCAAACGTATCATTAAGTCTCGTTATGCGCTTTTCAAGGTAAAATGACTTGGGAATAAGTCAACATACTCTTAAAAGCGAGAAATTCGTGTACGCGCCCGTTTTCAGTGAGGCCGCCCAGGTCGCCTCAAGGTCGCCTCACCGCCCTGGGTGTGCTTATGTAATGGGGTGGGTTGAGGCGAAACCGGGGCGGCCCCCAACCCGCGGCAACACTAGGCTGCGGCCTTACCAGAAACGGGAAAAGAAATGGGTGTAGGTACGTAGGGAGAGGGAGAGAGAGCGGACGTGATGCACGCTGCACAAGCTCTCGGGGGCGTGTCAAGTCAGGCCAACGACGCTCTCAGGGAGACAGGAACAGAATTCGCGGTGCGTGGGTCCAGAAGCACGATCGCAGAGCACAGGTACGCCGGCGCAGGGCTTCGACTTCTGCGTTGCGTGATATGATGGGATGTGGGATAGCATAACCCACCATGTATGTTCCCAACGCAGCAGGGTCCACGTTCTCGCGTTCATACTGTCGTGAGCGCGCGATATGCGTGCGTCGTGGACTGCCAAATACTGACCGCGCCTGTTGGAGTGTGAGCCTATCTAGGCTTGGTATATTCTAGTAGGAAATACAGGGTATGAAAGGATGGGAAGACACGTACGAGGATGGGAGCGAGATAAGGATATAGAAAAAGAGACAAAGAGTGATAGAGCTCGCTCACGGCCCCGCCACACACGCTGTGGGAGGCATACCGCGATAAGTAGGTGGCCCAGTGGGAGTCCGACGCGTCGATACTCGGCACCGTGTGTTATGCAACGTCGTCCGAGCCTCCTGAGCTTTATCGTTTTAGAGTGGTCATCTTTTGAGACGGTCAGTCTGGCCACGGGTGGCCCGCCTCCTGAGTGCTTCATGGAGCCTTCAGGCCACTATCAGCCGATACACGGCGCGAGCATCGACGTCAGCACGTCTCACATCGCGTCGCGATATCGTGTGTAGCCGGATCGATATGCTGGCCAGGTCCATGGCCATATCCACGGCCGCGTCTATCCACCCGCCTCCTCCGACCTAAAAAATGAAACAAAAAGATGATACGAGCGAGTTATCGACGAAGTAGATAGCGGAGAGAATTGTGTGTGCGTCGAGAGAACCGTTCAGCAGCGGCGTGGCCACCTGCGGCCCTTGAGCTCACGATGCCAGCCTGTAATTCGGCTCCCACTAATCATTTTGCAGGACGGGACCGGGACCGGCCGCCGACTTGTGGCCTCTCGCTGGAGCCTGTGGTCTGTGGAAGAATGCCCAGCGGTCGTCGGCTCAACAGTAAACAGAAAACAAGGAACAGAAAATAATGTTGGTTCTACGGGTGTGGATCGGAGGAATGTGGCGAGGGACGCAGCGGTAGCGGTGGGCCGGTGTGGTAAATCATCTGGAGACGGTCGGTACACAAGAGCCTACAGTTCACGTTCAACACCAAACTATCTAGAGGAAGCCCACGGCGCATCCGTACCTTTGCACCACGGGCAGCGGCGCGCGCCCCGCCCCGCCCCCGCATCCCCGCCCTCCTTGCCCTTCTTGACTTCTTCCCCTCGCGCCCCTCATGCGCCCCTCCTTCTTCCCCTCCCCCGCTTTACGCGAATTCGATTTTTCCAGCCCGCTCGAATTTGCGCGCACAAATGGAATTTTTCGAACGTTCGGTTCTGGCGGTGCCGCGCGTGCCGGCGGCGGGGCGCGTCGATATCGATTTCTGCGGAGAAGGCGCGCGCGGCGTTGGCAATTCGGCGGGCGAGACGCGTCTGGCGCGCGGAGGTAAATTAATATTGTTCGGTGCTCGGTGCTCGGAGCTTGAGATGAATATGTACTCTGCAGATTTTATTCGAAGGGGTACCATGAACAATCACATAGAATAAAATAATGCAAAGCGGGCGATGGACAACGGGAAGCGGACAACGCAGAGCGGCGCCGTCCAAGACTCCAAGCTCGAGGGTCGAGGGCCGAGACCGCCGAGTACCTGAGCTCCGTCAGTGTCACGCAGGCCGGGGAGGCGGGACAGGGGCCCGCCGAGAGGCTCGGGTGCCCGGAGGGCTCGGGAGGGGGACGCGGACTGCGAGGGTGCGCTGTGTCAGAGAATATGACTGGCGGTGTGATTGCGATGTGGCGAGGCGCGAGGGCGGCGAGGCGAGTATATTATCTCAGATGAGGTGAGCTGGGCACAGCGGGAAACAACCAGGCGCGAAACATTCCACTCGACGCGGCATCGGCATCACGCGTTGTCCTGATATCCTAGATGGCAGTCGATTAGAGTAGACGGACAACATGACATGTGTGCGTCAGCGGACACGCTCGCGTAGCATACTTGTACAGTGCGCGGGACGATGCGGCTCGACGCCGCGAGTCGGTCACCTGCAGGGAGAATCAGGGAGAAACACGTACCACTGCGTGAAGCGCGTAGATAACGAGGGCCCGGGATCGACACAGGATATGGGCATCCTGGGTCTATCCTGACGAGATTCCTCACAAATCCCGCCATTTTCAGGATATGAGCGGGATTGTATCATTCCGCGTCGATTTCGGTATGATCTCAGGCTCATTCCCGCAGCCATCCTGACCTCTCGTTATTTCATTGGCGCTTGTTTCGTGAACCGACGGCGGCGGC